>KZ308414.1:607229-739761 GCA_000376725.2 Ladona fulva
CTATCTTATTATTATTTTGTTCTATTTAATTATTATTAATTCTATCTTATTATTATTATTATTGAGCTTGCTTTACTGTGAGATTTTCATTATTTTTAGCATAGTAAGAGGATTACTTTCTTGGTAATCTACATTATGTCTTTGTTGAGAATCAACAGACAGCTCAGCTGCTTGAAACATAATTGTAACGGAATCTATTGATTATTTCTGATCATTAATATTAAAAATCATTTTAAACAATTTAAAATCAAATGTCGCGAAAAATGAAAATTTGAATTTAATTTGTAAATACGTTTTGAAAATAATAAAACGCTTTTAGAATTGAAAGTTATTAAAAATAATTGGAAGCTGAAATAAAATTTTAAAATTGCCATACACAGTTATAAAAATAATTATCAAAGGGAATAATCAAATATAGCCGCATAAATTATATAAAACGGTATTTCAAATGGGACATTGATCAAACACGTTTCGAAAAACCAATGAGATCTAGATTTATAATCACTAGTGAAATGGAATGTAACATTATATTTTTATACTAAGCTCCAAGACAAAAAAATGTAAATATGTGTCATAAATTTATTGAGGAAGGACTGATTGCAGTGCAACCGGAATTTGATTCTCATGAGCATCCGCCCATAAAAAATTCTCTTGTTCAATTAATCTGATGCAAGTCAATCCTTTGGCATTAAAATGAAACAATAAAAGTCACAAGGATCCAAAAGCACGACTCAGTGCGATGAATTATAATCCCAATCAATGCCATGAATGATGGTAGGGACCACCCAGAGGCACGATAGGATACCTGTATATAGTTACATGTTTTCAGTCACTGAGTTTTTAATTAGTATTTCAACAAAAACAATTATATTTACTGAACTATTTAACCACGCTGAACAGGAAACAGCCCGGTGGAAAGCGGCAACTATCAAAGATGATATGTTTACGGTATGGAAATATAATAGAAAGTTGTGGCATTTGGGATAATCAAATTACATACACAATACTTGTCATATGAGAATTATCGCACCTTCGTAACAAAAATTAAATTAGCACCTTCTCATTATTCTAGATCAATCCACAGGATTGCTATCTAGGAAAAAGTTGGGGTTCAAATTTTAAAATGTACTTTAAAAAGCTTTTGCAATGCCCACAAGTTATAAGCATAAGTTATACATAGTAAAAAGTACAAAGAAAAATAACCAATTTAAATAATCATGATCTGATGATTACTATGTATTAGTTGAACAGGTCCTGTGAAGGAAATACATTGTGGAATTTTTATACAGTGTTTTTTATTCCTAGTTGATGGAATTCCACAAAGTGACGGCGTCTACCATTGTTTTTATTTTAAAAAGGTTAACATTAGGATTGGTTGTGTTATAATGGAAATTGTAAAGATGACACGAGATCTAAATTCAATGTGGTCAGTTTTCCATGTAGGAAGGGTTCTTAACGTTTTATGACGCATTAACTCCTTGGATTCTTATATACGTCCTCGTGCCATTTAGCCAAAATATCTTATTTTTTCAAAGGACAGTAAGAACCTGGATTTCTGCTCTCTACAATTATGAATTCCATTTTATTTAGCGATGATATTTAATTAAACTAAGCATAAAATGGGATAAACGTGATATATCTTGGGATACTTATCCTTTTCATTAACCTTTCCATATCAGACTCTTACAGAGGGGACATTAGGAGCAATAACGAATGAACATAAGGAAGGAAATAACAGATTTCCCGGTACTCGAACCCAGAACCTTGACGTTGGAGGGCTAAATTGCGACTCGAATGTAAAGAATGTAAGAATGCGCATCTGTCTTTTTCTCGTTCTATTTATGTTACCCATGAACCGTATCATATTTCAGGACATCCTTTGGAATTAGAGAGACATCGTAAATACCTAGGAGTTACGCTCAGTGGTAGTTTTCCCTTCAAAGAGCATATTCGAAGCGTAGTAGGAAAGGCGAATGGGATGCAAAGGTTATCCAGTAGGATTCTGAGGGTATGTTCATTAAGAGTAGTGAGCGTTCTTTTCCCTAATTCGACCTTTCCTCGAATATTACTGTACAATTTCGGATCCTCACGAAGTAGGATTAGTCTTCAATTTCGATATGGTTCAACGTAGAAAGGTTAGGTTTGTCAAGGGAAATTTGACAGTAGTGTTTCGGCTATAATAGAATCTCTCGGGTGAACTTCGCTTAGGGACTTGATTACCGACGAATGCTCTTCGAAAAGTTTATCACTACACCAACAGATCTCGACGAGATAGCTAATATTGTTACTCCAGCTGGCAACGTGCGCGAGCTCCGAAAAAAAACTAAGAAGAAACTCATGGAAGTGATTGCCAGGATGGTTATTTACTTTTGGTCGTTTTTCACGCGAGTTATTAGAGAAGCTAATGGTAGTTAGGGTGTGATAGGATTATCGGTGTCTTTACACTCCCTGCCACGCGCCACTGGTGGCTTGCAGAGTTTAAATGTAAATTAAATTCCAATCATTACACCTCCGTGTTTNTGAGGAAGATTTTCCTATAAAATTTCTGATAATCTTTATCATTTTACTGGCAATTTAATTATTATTTTTGTCCAAGATTTTTGTAATACTAAGGATCCACATTCTGATAAAATGCCACCTGGTTGTTAACCTACCAGCAGTGGTAATAATAATCACGATGTCGCAGATATGTTCTAAGATTGCCTGTTACTCTACAACCTCCACAACCTGCAAGTCTGAATAATCTGAAAAGTGGAAGTATCCTTACATTCATCCTCATGATTAGAAGTCTGTAAATGTCTTACATTTTCTTCATTATATCCTTAACATGCTTACTAAAAATTCGATGAATTCAAATCCGCAATGTGTCTAACCACGTAGAGTGCACCCTACTAGAAAATGTTAGAAAATACCCGCTAAGACCGGCAAATATTTCCAACATAGTATTTCTCGATGTTCTGATCGTAGCCGTTAGTTGAGGAACGCTAGTAAACGAGAATGGTGTTTGAAACGCGAGATATTAGAGAAAAAGAGGAATTGAGGAGTCGAAAACAACTCCGGACCCCGGATAAAGAGGCCTCGCAGAAATCAATGGAGGACGGTACCGAACCTCTGCCCGGGAGACAGGAAGGAATCTAAAATCTCCGAAAATTTCCCCGAGGAAACAGGAAAGGACAAAATATTCTGGTATCGGAAGGAATGGATACAGGAAGTAATGAGATCAATAAGGCGCGAGAAGGGGAATATTGAGAGGTGTCGAGAGTGAATGGCTGAGACGCTGTGATTGAGAAGACGGGGGGAAAAATTTGGCGGGACAGGTGACTCGGAAAAGAGATGGTGGAAGCCTCGATCCTGCGGAGGAAGTACAAAGGGTAAAGTGCTAACCCTTCAGCAAACTCGTCAATCGACGTCTGGACGTCGATCTGGCTTCTGGAAATGATAGGAGACTCTAAATGCCTCCAGGGATAGACCCTTCGCAAATATGATAATGCTGGAGAGACATATCCAGCCGCGTGAGGTAATTATGCAGATTGCTTAGCGATAAGATGAGGCGAGTGGTGTGAGCGGTGGAGGATTCTGCTGAGGGTGATAGATCGCTTTGAAGCGCCGCCAAATGGGAGAATTGGAAAACAGGATGACGAAGAAGTTTTCCGCCACCTTGCGTCGTATCTGATGAATGGGTTTGTGTGTTCGTCCCACTTGTCGATTCCAGCCTAAATAACCGCATTCCTTCTGCAAGGTAAAAGTTTATAAGTTCCAACATGCAGAGAATTTATATCATAATGAAGGAATAAATAGGCATAGACATTTTTGACGAGTTCGGGAATCTAACCAGTTTTGTTAGCAATTGAGCTATCTTGCAGAACCTTTTCAGCCTGCTTTTGTGAGACAATCCTTGCCAAACGTTAAAAGAAGGAGATACGAAATTCAACTTACAATGTTAATTCCCTTTCTTCTTAAATCGTTATGTTATGCTGAATTTATTATGCTGTGCAATTATTTCTATTTTAGATTTTTGAGAAAGGCTCCAACAATCCTTCCGTTTGCAAGCAAATTAATCCCCGCTGTTAGGAATTTCCTAACGATTAGTTAACGTGAAAACTACGGTTTTTTAAGCTTTTCACAAAAACTAACGTATTATCACAGCCACGTTCCTTTCACTTATAGATTCTATTATTTCTTGTCTTTTAAAATCTGACGTTGCAATACTATGAATATCTTTTTCTAGATACATTTTATATTGTGCCTCATTTCCACATATTCTCTGCCTTTCTTCGAATCGCCTATGATATGGAACCGTTTGCCATCAGAAGACCGCATTCTGTCTCTTAAGAAAGGCTTCATGTAAAACCATTCATTTAAATTCATCTTAATTTATTAAAATCAAGCAGGATGACTCGTTTTCCAATTCACGTTTATCAAAAAAAAAAAAGTAAAATTACAGTATTCACGTCTCTGATTTTAATATATCTTCCGTGCTCCTCACAAAAACATCTAACTTGTTAAAATACGAGACTGACGGCTTTTCATAAACAGTACATGTCCCTCACGCCTCTTTGGGTTGCCATGTAAGGAAAATTCGCTAAAATTACGTCATTTCATAGTAAATTTTACACCTAAAATTTTTGCCATTTTCGATAACCAATTATATTTATCCATCTGGATGAAAAAAGCCAGATTTAGCCCGGATGATGGAGGTTCCACTGAATATAACATCGAAATTCCCATTAAAATTCAAATTAAAACGCAGGGAAGCGTTACTTCAATCATACAATTTGAGAACTTCCTCAGTTGAAAATTAAACGAGGGAAGACGTAGTTCCAGAAACAGGAAATGCTGTTATACTCGATAACAATAATCTCGGGAATCGGTGTTGATTCAAAAGAACAAAATCCGTCCAAATAATTCACGCGCTCTGCGAATGATTGTACATTGCGCATTTTATCCAAAATCGGATTTATTATTGCGATTAAGCGATTCCGCTTCGGATATAATCCTTTTGGATGCACCCTTCTCTGTCAAAATATTTCCCTGGAAGCTCGATAATATAGTCTGCTGAATATGTCGGATTTTCGAAAGGTTATCGGAATTCCTTCCCTTAGACCTTGCCAATCCGAAAGTCCTTTCCTCGGGGATAAGGGATGTAAATATATTCCCGGCCGACATTGTTTATTTTTTCTCTTGGATTTCAGAGGTTATATTTCTACGTATAAGCTTTGAAAGAGGAAAACTCTATCATAAATATCTTCCGCTTGCAAAAGAACGGAATTCTTAAGTGAAAAATTCGCCAGAGCCTGAGTAATTCGACCAAAATTCTTTCATAAGATCTCTACCACGTGGGTCAACCTTGACCGCGAATTGGTTGGCTTACAATACATTTGGGCGACCGAGTTTCAATGTCGTCCCATCTTTTTGATAGCAGTAAGAGTAAAATAGTTTCATGCTAATCATGAAGATTTTTCCATTACTGCAACATACTAAGGATTTTTCCATTACTGCAACATACTAAGGATAGTACTTAAGTATAATTAATTTGTAATTATTAATAATTTGTGTAACTTATCGCAATTTTTTCTGTATTTTTTTGTTGANGCTAGAGAAAGCTGTAGCAATCCATCACTTTGCGATATAAAATTTTAGTTAGAATTTAGGTAGAATTTAGTTCTCCGTTACTTTGAGTCCAGTGATCCTAAAAACAGGGTTCCTACTGAGTATAATACTGATTACGGAAAGTTAGAAAAAAAGGCAATAAAGCTATAAATAATAAATAAGAAAGCATTAAACTACAAGACTACTCTCCGCTCCCCTTATCCAAAACTTTTGGGAATTGGCATAAAATTCACTTAATGAAATTGCACCATTACATAACCTTAGTCTATTATTATTATTATTTCAAACTATTTTTGGAAAAATGTGATAAATATAATATATAGTGTTGGACTAAAATGTGCTATACAAACGAAGATACCATGAGAAGATTTTGAGAGCAGCGTTCCTGATGTGTTTGAACTAAACTAAGGTGCATAACAACGTCAAAATTTTCTGAATCGAAAACAGAGAGATTACTGCGGTACAAAAGGTATCCCCAGTGCAAATGACGTGTTGAACATCAAACAAATTTTAATGAACATGTGAAGGATAATTTGGAAAGACAAAGACGTATGTATTCGTTGAAACAAAGACATTGTAATTGAAATTCGAAACTCTTATTTTCGAAAACCATTTATTTTATACATAAAATATAATTAAATTTACCATAAAATAAATATAATTTTTTATACATAAATAATGTATAAAACCTGTATTATGATGATTTTTTGGATTTCACAGATTTGCAGTTCGATGTTTTCCATAGATTGAACAAACCATGCCTAGTGTTTCGGTAAAAACTGATTCGTCAGTAAAAATTCTACGAGAAGGTAATTACGGAAACCTATTTATTTTATTATCCATTCTGATATTAACTCATGCTCTCAAGTATAACTCATTAAATCATTCGGAATATCTATCCGATTAATTTTTTGAGACGTTGATTTCTAAGGGGTTTCTGAGAGAAATTTTTCCGTTAAAACAAATTCATGAAAATGGCTACATGAAGATGGCATATTTGTTTGCGCAAAAATAATACTTCAGTCTTCCAAAAAGAATTCAAATGTGGAATTCATGATAGACATCTAATTTGATCTACAAAAATACCTTTATTATAAACGTTTCTACAGTTTTATCACATACAGTATAATCTAATACCCATTTCATGTATGAGTATTGAATGTATGTGTATCTTGTACGTTTAATTTCTGTTTGTTCATAATTGAGTCCTGAAAATTACAATATATATTAACACATTAGTTTCCATAGTCTTTACTTATTGTGTCTTTTATCTTTCTGTAATTGTAAAATTTAAATTGTAAGGGAAATTGATACTGTAACAAAAATTTTAAATAATTACATGATAAATTTTTATTGTAAAAATGTAAATCAATAAAAATTATTATTATTATCAACACTTATTTAAGCTACTACTTCTTTTTAAGTATATATATACACTTGAAGGATCTTTCTACAAGATAGGTGGGATGCACTTCCAAACACCTACATAACCAATGATAATCGTCCCATTGCTGGTCTTTGCAACTACGGAATAAACAGTGCTCTTTTATTAATGCTTCTCGAGCCCTAGTTCAGAAACTACGGTTCATAATAATAAACCCAAAAACAATATTACTAATGAAAT
This sequence comes from Ladona fulva, assembly GCA_000376725.2. Classification (NCBI taxonomy): domain Eukaryota; kingdom Metazoa; phylum Arthropoda; class Insecta; order Odonata; family Libellulidae; genus Ladona; species Ladona fulva. Next base: position 614,464 of record KZ308414.1, read on the forward strand.
TGAAGAGGGATAGCCTCCACGGAGACATCGGAATAGCACCAGTGAAAACAAACCCCCTCGATATGCGGTTTCCACAATTATGGACCATTCTCACAATGAGAGTTACCTATTTCGGAGAGCCAAAAGTACGTAGATTCACCTCAAACATTGGCTAGGCCCTCATAGATGGGGATTACTGTACCGCTCCTTCTATTCTGCGATTGGCAGAGTCCGATCATTACGTAAAACGAAATGAGAAACGCAGTGCATGGCCTATGGGAGACATGGCAGTCGCAGGAAGCCTTATTACGAGGCGAATGGACAATGGAGATCCGTGACATTCAATCAAGCGAACAAATGTCCCCATACAAACATACCTCTCAAACATTAAAACGGATGCGCAGGGATGTGCCCGTTTGCCCTTCCGCTCACCAGAGAGTGGCTTTTTCGACCGACGCTCCATTAACCTTTCTCTCTTGAAATTCGCATCCCCTTCCCACTCTTTTTTGACTTTCCTAGCGCACGATAGTGATATGTTACGATAGTGATATGTTACGATAGTGATCTGTTTCGATAGTGATATGTTACGATAGTGATATGTTACGATAGTGATCTGTTTCGATGGTGATTATTTTCGACATGTCTTTGGTTGATGCAGGTTATATTGAAGTATGGGAATGAAGAAGCCGGTAATCAAATTTATTTGCCTAAAGATTCATCTTCCTCGACCTAGAAGTTTTTAGTGGCGGGACAAACATCACTGCTAAGTAATCCTGGCGAACGAAAGACAAAAGGACCTTTATGTTCCTCGTCGAAGCAAAATATTTATTTTGTTTTTGTTACGTTGATTTCAGAAAGAAAAACTACAATTTCCTTACCATTGATTTTGAAATTACACCATATAGTAACTTGATGAATTAAAATTGACTTGGTAGGCTATTGTTTTGGTGGAATCGACTAAGCACCGTGTTTAATAAACAATACTTGTAATGGTTTCCACAAAGCAATAAAAACCGCAGCGATTTAAGGTGTTTATTTTTTATGGTAATTTGTAGAAGTATCGTTATTTAACTATGGAACTTGTTGAAAATTAATACTTTTATTTATACCTATTGTTGCCATATATTTATGGAAATAAACTAGGCTTTATAAAATTTTGAAGTGGTTGAAACCGGGGCGTTGTCTTTAAAATTAGTTAATTTTATGTTCTTTCTAAGTGTGTACGGCGCCACACCTTTGCAAAACTTAGCGCTTCAACGATTTTCCTTAATGAAATTTCCTCATCATCGAATTTATTCTCTCTGGTACTTAATACTTCGAACCGGGTCAGCTGAAAAATTGACCGTAGGCATACCTTTAAAGCTGTTTACCTTTTGTAAATCCATATTAGTAGTCATGTAGTCATACATTCATAAAGATTCCCCAAGAGCGGAAGTAATTTAGCACCGTGAAATTAGAATTTATTGTAAAAGTATGTTTTCAAAACTTGTCTCAGTGAACGAATATATTTAATTTCCTTATTAATCGTCGCAGAATTAACCATCTTTCTGATTTTCCATTAAAATCGGGAGGTTTCCAAAACTGAATACTAGAGAAAATTGATTACTTCTACTTCTGCGTCTGCTTTGAATATAAATACTTTATTAAGTATAAAAAAATACTACGCTAGTTCGAATCATTCGTCCAAGAAGGCTAGAGAAAGCTGTAGCAATCCATCACTTTGCGATATAAGATTTTAGTTAGAATTTAGGTAGAATTTAGTTCTCCGTTACTTTGAGTCCAGTGATCCTAAAAACAGGGTTCCTACTGAGTATAATACTGATTACGGAAAGTTAGAAAAAAAGGCAATAAAGCTATAAATAATAAATAAGAAAGCATTAAACTACAAGACTACTCTCCGCTCCCCTTATCCAAAACTTTTGGGAATTGGCATAAAATTCACTTAATGAAATTGCACCATTACATAACCTTAGTCTATTATTATTATTATTTCAAACTATTTTTGGAAAAATGTGATAAATATAATATATGGTGTTGGACTATAATATTCTATACAAACGAAGATACCATGAGAAGATTTTGAGAGCAGCGTTCCTGATGCGTTTGAACTAAACTAAGGTGCATAACAACGTCAAAATCTTCTGAATCGAAAACAGAGAGATTACTGCGGTACAAAAGGTATCCCCAGTGCAAATGACGTGTTGAACATCAAAGAAATTTTAATGTACATGCGAACAAAAATTTGGAAAGACAAAGACGTATTTATTCGTTGAAACAAAGACACTGTAATTGAAATTCGAAACTCTTATTTTCAAACACCATTTATTTTATACATAAAATATAATTAAATTTACCATAAAATAAATATAATTTTTTATACATAAATAATGTATAAAACCTGTATTATGATGATTTTTTGGATTTCACAGATTTGCAGTTCGATGTTTTCCATAGATTGAACAAACCATGCCTAGTGTTTCGGTAAAAACTGATTCGTCAGTAAAAATTCTACGAGAAGGTAATTACGGAAACCTATTTATTTTATTATCCATTCTGATATTAACTCATGCTCTCAAGTATAACTCATTAAATCATTCGGAATATCTATCCGATTAATTTTTTGAGACGTTGATTTCTAAGGGGTTTCTGAGAGAAATTTTTCCGTTAAAACAAATTCATGAAAATGGCTACATGAAGATGGCATATTTGTTTGCGCAAAAATAATACTTCAGTCTTCCAAAAAGAATTCAAATGTGGAATTCATGATAGACATCTAATTTGATCTACAAAAATACCTTTATTATAAACGTTTCTACAGTTTTATCACATACAGTATAATCTAATACCCATTTCATGTATGAGTATTGAATGTATGTGTATCTTGTACGTTTAATTTCTATTTGTTCATAATTGAGTCCTGAAAATTACAATATATATTAACACATTAGTTTCCATAGTCTTTACTTATTGTGTCTTTTATCTTTCTGTAATTGTAAAATTTAAATTGTAAGGGAAATTGATACTGTAACAAAAATTTTAAATAATTACATGATAAATTTTTATTGTAAAAATGTAAATCAATAAAAATTATTATTATTATCAACACTTATTTAAGCTACTACACTAATGTATCAACTGTACATACATTCGATAGAAATCCTCTCGTATTCCACATTAACTTTTATTCTTCATCTCAAAAAAATATAGATGATTAGGACCTATTACAGCATCTCTTATTGGATTACACGAGCTTTTGGGCAACTTAGAACAAGATCCGTAGTACTAAAGTTGGGAAACGAGTTGACATTAAACAATCAGTCGCATTTTTATCGACGGAAAACTCTTCGAGACAAACGTGAACGGTATCATGACCTCCAACACTATCTGACACGTAAATAACACAATATGTTCCTTCTTCATCTTTCTGTAACGTAACGGGTAACTGTAACGGGTCTATTCAGCCCAGAGACTGAATAGACCCTCAAACTGGTACAATCAGCTAATAAATGCACCGGAGAGTCCGTATCTGCTTACTAGGTCAGTTGAAGATTGAGGTTGTTTTTTTTTCCTTTCTCTACTGAACCAGAATGCAGTTATTGAAAAACCTCCGTGCCAAAGCAGCACAACCACCTCCTGAGTAACACCTTTCATTGAATCAATAAAAGGATGGATCAGAATGAGCGTCATTTATGCAGGAGAGATATCGTCTTTTATACTATCCAAGTCATGAACAAGATTGAGACAAAAATAAATAAAATAGGCATTTTACTTCCTTTGTTTATCCTGAATCTAAAGAAAAATTAATAATAATTCATCTATCAAGACGTAGTAGCAAGAACAGCATACTTATCCCGTGTGCAAATTTGATTTTCAACACAAAAAATATGGATGGTGTACATAGTAGGATAATAATTTCCGTAATAAAAACAAAAAGGCCCCAATCACACCCATTTTAATAACTTTTATTATTGGTGAACATTTCGAAGAATTCAAAGGTGAGGTCGGGAAATCAATATTTTATAATTTATTTATTTATTTTATAAGCTCCATGAACACCCATTTATTGGACAGTAACAGAGGTAGACGTGAACAGAAGCAACGGCCGAACACACACAATCATGTCCTAAACAAAAAAACTCGATGTTCTGGGATTCGAACCCGGGACCTCGGATTTAGTGCACTAGTACACTAACCACTCCGCTACCGCTGCCAACAACATTACATCCTTTTCTCACAATAAAAATTTGAAAACAGACAACCACTGCCTGAACAGAATAATTTAATGTTACGGGACTCGAACCCAAGACCTCGGAATTAGTACTAGCACGCTAACCACTAACTACGCTAACATCTTATTGTTACAAGACAAATTTGAAAAAAAAACAAATCATGAAGAAAACCGAGACAAAGGTTGATTATAGACGAAGTGCTCTCTTGTACAAAGTAACAGACGGATGAAAAAAATGACGAATGAAACTCTTCAATCCATCAAAGGATGGGGGCAGGAACTCCTATTCATCATTCTTCAGTAAACCAATCCGTGATGATTATTGAGTCGTTGATCACGATTTTATGTTACGGAGTCGCTGGAGAAAGAGATATCTCGACTCTTAAGGGCCCCGAATGAGAACGAGCTTTCTTAAGTTGGCAAATTAATAAAGGGAAGCAAAGTCGTGAAGAACGCAGCGATGATCCCCTTACAACTCTCCTAGTCCCATCAGCGCTGACATTCATAACGCGTCACCGAATACAAAACGACGTCGCTGACAAAAACAGGACCCAAAAATGAGAGCAGGGCCACAAAAGACTAAAGGGAAGAAAGCGAGCTGCTCCATTGCATAGCCTTCAACTATTGAGAGGAGGGGGTAAATACCATTGAATACGGAAGCCGAAAAGGTAGGCGTGGGCGAAGAACGGGCTGAATGGGAAAGAGAGAAAGATTGAGGTGATGAATAGGGGTCTCAGCACGGGATGAGGAAAAGGGCGGAAAAGTCGAGCAGGATGTCGGGGTCATTAGCGGGAGATTATTAAAGGAGAGTGTAATGGGAGAGTTTGGCAGGAGAGGAAAGCACACAACAGGTGCAAGGCTACACGTTTGACGAACACGCTGCGCGCATGCAAGTTTCCCGGGCTCAAGTTCCTAACGTTAGTTTCATAGTTTGGGAGAGAATTTTCGATTTACAGCATGTTGGAAGATCCGGGAGAGGAGAGAGGATTCCGGCACTCCCGAGGAATGTACAACAAAGGCACGCAACGCAAAAAATTCTGTGCGCTGCGCTTTCTCTTTTGATTTCGATGAATGAATTTTACAGTTTTAAAAATTTCCACATCTCATATTTGAGGCGTGTAAGAAAAGCTACGCTTATAATGGGTTTGACATTTACAGATCAAATCGGATCCAGGAAATTTCGCCCAAAGATATTTTTCCCAAAGGACGATTCGTCCAAGGGCATTTAAACCCTCAGGAGTTTATAATAAAAGAAAGATGTCTAATTTTCCACATTAAAACTTTTATTGAATACCGGTTTCGGCGTTGCATTGCCATCATCAGGTCGGACTGATAATTTCTGTAATAAAAACAAAAAGACCCCGATTACACCAACTTTAATTGGTGTTATTATTGATGAACATTTCGGAGAACTTATGAGTAAGTCAAGTGGTATGGCGGAATACTATTTTTTTATTTATGTTGTATCTATTTCCAAATGTCTCCGCGAAGATCCATTTACTGACTGTGTGACCTAATGATGGCAATCAAACACAGAAACCAGTGGTCAATAAAAGTTTTGTGTGTGAAAATATACATCTTTCCTTTATTATGGATTTCTACAATATCTCGGGCTCCTCCGTAGATTTTATCCCACAGGACCCACAGGACTTTTTACTCAAAGGCATTACATCCAAAACATGATATATATATTTTCGTATGTATTTACTCTAGTATATATTTAAAAAATCGATTTCAAGAGTTCAAGTATCCCTCAGCATAATACTGATTTTTATATTGCGTAATATGCTTTTTCAGATACGAAAAATGAGCAGGAAGACTAAATAATGAAGCCTTTCTCTATGATTGTATTCTAACATCCAGAAATAAAACTCATTCACAATTATTGAAATAGGTACCATACGCGGTGGAATTGGTCTCCCCGTAACGAAAAGCATATTCAAGTAAAATAGTTTGTGCTTCTTAAAATAAATAGTAACAAGCAATTCCAGACAAAGACTGACAATTAAGAAAGCGCTTAATTCTACATGATCATTACCACATATTGCATATGGTCCAGTTTTAGTTCAAATTGGTAGTAGTAGAACCGCCTTTCACCTTTGAGAAAAGCGTCCCGGGGTTCGATTCGCGATAGGGACCAATGTGCGAAATGATCAAAGCACTGATACGATATTACAACTTCTATTACTAATACTTTATTTCAAGAGTTTTGGTCGAATGATCATGCCCCAGTTCATGAATCACTTCGGCAACTCTTCCTTTAATTACGAAATAATGAAAAGGGAGACCAATCCGCATTCTCTCAAATAAGCCTTACTCCCTTTCTCTAAGCATCAAATACGCATTATAAATACCAGCAAAAGCTTCCTCATAAAGATAAAACTAATATCTGCGACCCTTTACTATACAAAAGAGATTATGGCTGAATGTTTCTGGGGCAAAAGGATTATATCGGAGAAAAGTTAGGATAGGTTTCGACAAAGTCACAAAGAACTGGATTACCTAAGCTTAGCTTTGCATTCAAGTTGCGCATTTTTGACGGTGAGCTTAAAATCGTGTTATCTCACTTGGCTCGTTTCACAATTTCTTATCTGCATGTATATAAGTCACGAAAATTCGTAACCACGTCAAAGAGGAATAAATGAATCCAGTAATGCTTACGATAAAATAAAATTGCGCATCACACTCGTAATTAAGGCCCCTAACTTTGGTGAACTACCCATTTTTTACCCGTTCTCATTTCACGAGAAGCTATTAACATTCTCTCCAATAAGTGTAGTCATATGGGCGCCATGAGAAATGAATTGTTCCTGCGTTAATCACGTAAAAGAAAATTCTGAAATAATTTTTCTGCGCCGCTTCTGCCAGCGCCAGTGACCCTATAACTTAGCCATCCGACGTCAAACTTCTTCCATAATCTTTCAATGTAACTTTGGTTAAGTCACGCAAGTACTGATTTTTTCTTCCGAGCAAACTCCCTTGAGGCCTTTATAAATAGAATTAGAGCAAGTACCCGCATCGCAGATCGCTTGAGTACCCTTCCAACAGACTTTCTCCTAAGACAAATAAAAAGAAAACTACGTGTCTGCCCCGATATCTACTCGCTAAAACTGAATACACACATCGCTACATGGACCCTTATTGATTTCCACCGAGAAAATTACACACAATTTTAGTTTCCTCAAAGTCGAACTGAGGACTGCGATGCTTTACAGGAGATATAAATTTATTGTGCACTATTTCCTACCTATGTGGGTGACATGATCGAAAATGTTCATTTATAATTCGTTTACCAGAGATTGAGTTAGAAACGGAAAGATTTTACGTTAGTTTTCTACTTTTCATTAGGTTCATGTTCCTAAATACTCCCTATTCAATGCGATGTCTTTAGTTTCCTGGTTACTTTCTCCACCTTTATGTTATCTAACATTTTTATATTTGTCATCCCCTTTGATTATTCCTTTGTATTCTACTCTCAGTTACATACTCCAGCAATCCCTTTCCCCTCAATATTTGGCCCGCCCATTTACTCTGTCGACGTTTAATTACTTCAATTAAAACCCTCTCTTCTCCGACCACCTCTAGTAGCTCTGTGTCTGTATTTCTATCTGGCCAACTTATTTTTTCCATCTACGCCATACCCACACATCGAAGTTTTTTAATCTTCTAAGGTCTTCCTTTCTTAGGTCCACGTTTCATATCCATACAGTAAAACACTCCACATCCAGGATTTTATCAATCTTTTCCGGATTCCTTATCGAGACCGATATTCATTAGTTCCCTTCGCTTCACGAAAGCTTACTTGGGCTATGCTACTCTAAGAAAAGATTTAACGTTTAAATAATAAAAATTACTAGTGAAATTCTGTTCTAATCGAAATTCATATCCTATTGTTTACGATATTTTATACTTTTAAATCTTATTATTTGTGATTTTTTTCCATTCAAGTCTCTTAATTTGTGATATTTTGTAATTTATATCTTATTATTTGTAATATTTGATGTGAATTGTTACTGTGGCATTTATTAATATATTTTCTTTGTTTTAACAAAACGGGTATATCCCGCTGAATGAATGAATGAATAAATTCTTCTCTTGGAAACGACCCCCATGAAAGTAAAACTGGAAGAGGAGAAAGGAAGAACGGCGGGTCACGGTGGGCAGAAAATTCATCCAGAGAAGGGGGTCCCTCTTCGCAAAAGGATTCTCGTTGCAACTGAAGCGAGACGGTGAAAGAAAGAGTAGAAAAGCTGAAAAAAGTATCCGTGAGATGGGAGGCTTCTGGGTCGAAAGGTAAGGAAACGGTGGAGGGATTCCAAGGAACACGAAATGGGACCCCGGAGCCTCGCCCAAGAGTGTAGTTATGGCATTCAGAAGGGGGAGGGTGACTTGAAAAGCGTTGAAGATGTGAGTCACGGGTCGGACCTTCGAGTAGCGAAGAAAGAGATGAAATGGAACGGAGGAGGGGAGGATTGCGAGGGAAGATGATGAGGCTTTCGCGACGTGGAGAAGGTATTTCTTAGGGATCGGACAGTTATACGAGATGGAAAGAACCGGTACGAGAGGGAACCGACTTCCAAACAAGGCAGATGGAGGATAAAGTGGAGAAGTTCGGAGGGGCCGGGAGGGGAGAGAGGCGACTCCATCTATCGGAGGGAATTGAAAGTGAGGACGAGTTTTTTTTCTCTCTGTCGGATTCGAAGGGAAAGAGAATGTGTGAGAAAGGAAAGATGACGAATGGGGAAGGATGAGTGGGGTTTAGAAAAGAGGAAGGTTCGTCCAATCCGAAAGCGTTCTATTGCGTCGCGCATGCGTCCTGGGACGGTAGGAAAAGGGAATAGGTCGCGCGAATTAATAAAATATTGACTCTGAGGTTGGAATTCCTTAATGTGTTTGGATTACTGGCGATTGGAATCCTTATTTATTCAGTTTTAAGGATGGATATGTCTTTGCGGGGAATTCTTCGCTTCTCTCGATTTGAGTGTTCCACGGGATGATTCGACTGAGAGAGCCGCAGTAAACCAATGAGCTAAATGGGCTTAATCGAAAGATATTTAAAAATTCATCGCCAGTACTTTTTATGCTTTAATATATGTTACGTTGATGAAATGTTTTCGTGATAAAAATTTGATTAATAAATTTTCTTTTAGCCAAAAACTCTTCAAATCCTCACTTAACCAGCCAAATAGTAAAATCTAAACACATAAATCTCAACATAAGAGATTAATGTAACTCAATTTTTTTCATCGCCTTTTTTGGCGATGATTTGCGTCCTGCTAGATTAATTAAGAGTATCGTTAATATTAGTAAGTGCTTGTAATAGTCGGAAATTTGCCGAGGGATTTATGACATTACTCACTGAAAATCTCTGAAATGAATAAAAGATTTCTTTATGCATTTTAAAAAAGTCAGCCGAATTTTCGTATTCTACTGTTTAACTATTATAGCCTTATAGAAAAACTTGTCGCCTACGTAGTTTTTCTGTACTGATCGGGTGATCAGTGGTGACTTAAAAAGTAGCATATATATTGAATCTGGACCCTCTAAAACCCCTGTATAGCAAATGGTTTTTACAAATACGAGTAACATCTAAGTAGAATCCTACACGTATAGTTACATAATTCATGCATACCTTTTTGGCTAAACATCAATAAGCTATATGAATTACAAACAGAATATCTGAACGAGCCGGATTCGAGTCCCGGATGATGACCAGAATATTAATAATAATAATAATAAATGCCTTTATTTGGGCGAGATTGAGACTAAAAGTCTCCTCTTCCATCTAACCCAGAATATTCCGGTTAGGGAACAGATGACTGTGTTCGTCTTTCCTAGTATATCTCTCTGTAATTGTCCAATGAGTTGAGGTTTTGAGTAAACTTTAAGTAATAAATTAATAAAGAGACTAACGAGCCGTTTTCCTTCGTTTTCTAAGCCTCTCAACTTAACGCTAAGGGGAAAGATGCCTCATCTATAATGGTCATGAATGGATGGTTTGAAGTTATAAATGGAGGTTAATCGATATCATTCTACAAATGGGATGAAGGCGAACCGTTCAGAGATTTGGCCTTGATAAAAATGAATGAAATCAGTTACTCCTGCTCGACATTTATATCACCGGATGAATTTTTTTATGAAATATTCACCGTAAGGAACTGGAAAAGGAGTGGGCGTCATAAAACTTCCTAAAACTAACTTCTTTCTACGGCGGTAAATTTATTTCATTGCGCAGACATTACAAAATCTATTTTCGGAGTTATAAGTAAGTGTACATTCTCCGCGATATTTAAAACGGAAATGAATCCAGTCTGTAACGAAAGAGTAAATGTAGAATGTATGATTATACCCCGTGAACTGAGACGTAGAATCGATACAGCAGTAGCTTAAATACCACAAGTATGCTGACTTTATGGTGAGAGTGACGGTATAGTACAATGAACCACAGACTTCGTGTATGGAAGGTAACATGATATTCCCACATTTAACATTTTACCCACTATATATCTCCATATATTACCTGCAAGCCGCCTTAAGGCGTGTGGAAGGAAGGACGAGCTGTGCATTGTAATTGTGACGCGATAACACTCTGATTTTCGTGTACATTTAATTTCTTTAACATATACTGCACAGAATGTACACGAAACAATATTAAAAACTTGTGGTTGAAAATTTACGGATACTCAATGTATTAATATTAGATATAATTACACACACAATATATATCCTTCCCCATCACTTTTCGCAACAAGTCGCCAATCTCGGGTTCAGTTGCTCATTCGCTAATCCGTATATTAATCATTAATATGAATTATTATTTATTATGAGACATTCTTTTAAAACCGTATGACTATGAATATATTCCGCTATTTCACATACATTGTTAATTCACCATTAAATTGTAAAAGATGTGTAAAATACTGTAAGTAAAAATGAAGTCTTTATATCTATCTCATCCCAAATGTACTTTAAATTTTATTGGCTAAATTGATGATGATATGATTAATTGATTGCTGCATATACCTAAATTTGCTTATTGATATATTGTACTACATTCATGTACTACACTACATACTTATCATCTATCTCTTTTTCTCTTGTAGTTCTATCTATATTAATCTTTTAATTGTTAGCATCGGTAGGTTTGTGCAGGTTTTTCGCACCTCCTCTCTTAGTGGATGTTTTCCTACAATAGACAATTTTTCCATAAGGATTTTATATCCTNTTTCGGAGTTATAAGTAAGTGTACATTCTCCGCGATATTTAAAACGGAAATGAATCCAGTCTGTAACGAAAGAGTAAATGTAGAATGTATGATTATACCCCGTGAACTGAGACGTAGAACCGCTACAGCAGTAGCTTAAATACCACAAGTATTCTGACTTTATGGTGAGAGTGACAGTATAGTACAACGAACCACAGACTTAGTGTATGGAAAGTAACAAATTATTCCCACAATGAACATTTTACCTATATCTCCATATATTACCTGCAAGCTGCCTTAAGGAGTGTGGAAGGAAGGATACCTTGTGCATTGTAATTGTGACTCGATAACACTCTGATCCACCATTTTTTTCATGTACATTAATTTAACGTATACTGCACAGAATGTACACGAAACAATATTAAAAATGCTTGCGGTTGAAAATTTACGCATACTCAATGTATTAATATTGGGTATAATTACACACACAATATATATGTATCCTTCCCCATCACTTTTCGCAACAAGTCGCCAATTTCTCGAGTTCGCGAGCATTCGTTCCATCCGCTGGGTCCCATATACTCGCCGCATATTCCAGATGGGGCCTAACTAACGTGAAATAGCATCGCTCTCTATTTTCATCGCATCTACCTACAATACGCTTTATCAAACCGAGCTTTTTAGTTGCTTTACCGTACATTTTTTGAATGTGTGCTCCAGTTTAAATTATTGGTAAGGGTGATTCCAAGATATTCTACTGAGTCGACTACATTTAAATTCGTTCCAATAATTCTGTACGGAGGGTTCTGACGCAATTGTTTCCTTTCGAAGAAATTTACTACAGAGCATTTATCTATATTAAGATCTATTTGTCATTTTTCGCACCACATTTGTATTCGAACTAAGTTGTTTGAGAGTAAAGCACTATGTTCGTCACTTGATATTTCTCTATATATTACCGAATTATCCGCAAATATCCTCACATTGCTATCTATCTCATCGCTTAGGTTATTGATATAAATGAGGAAGAGTAGAGGCCCGATTACGCTGCCTTGAGGTACGCCTGAAGTGACTCTGACTTCATTCGAACTAACGCCATCAAGTACCACTTGCTGTTCTCTCTCGTGTATTATTTTAATCAGTAAGAGTTGACCTGAGTTCGTAGAACGCCATTTAGCTATTGAAAACTGTACTTCGTATTTTTAACTAATTTTGTGAACAACATGAACTACAGTTATCATTTATTCGTTTCTTTATTATTATATTTTAACTAACATAATGACGACGGAAAGCTATTTAATGATGGTTACATGATAATTAATCAGGGAACTCTCCTGAATTACATCAAAACCAACTGTTTTATCTGTCATAAAATACAACGGAAATTGATAAATTATTGAAAAATTATCTAATATTCTTCCATATAAAACCGCATTTTAACTTTACAGGTGTAGTATTCCCAGTCCGAAATTCTGAAAGCTGAGATATTCCGAAATTCGTTTCATTGGATGAAATATTCTTTGAAATTTAATCTCAATTTGTGACTTCGTTGAATATAGGTAAATATAATGTAAAAGGTGAAAGAAATACTTTTGAAACAAAAACCTTCTTTAATGACGCAAATTACACGAGGATATATTAATGAGCACCGTCAAATGAGTCATCTTTGATCAATCCGTACTGGATTGTGTTCTTGGTCCATCGATTAACCCGTTCATCGAGTCTTTGTTATTTTTTATTATTATAACAGGTTTCAAATTTTACCTGAAATTTGCTAAGGCAATGATGCTTGTAGAAATAATCAATACTAACGCGTTTAATAAAGACCCACAAGTACACTGCGATATCAAGGAAGGTAAACAAAGTCAGTAATAAGCTAGATTAGAATATGTATATCCATCCTATCCCAATACTGGAGAAACTAAGAACTTCAGAGGCGGACGCTTTGAAATACTCACGAATCCATTTGCAGGTTAATGCGGTAATGATGATCTATATCACCCAAGTTTCCTCGGATTGGAAATTCTAGTAGAAGCCTGAAAATAGCAGAATAAAATTATTAATGAAACAGCCTGATTATGTGTTTCCAAAATCATTGTATTAACTCATCCGCGGCGAGCGTCAAATGTTAGTATAAATACCCTTTGATCATATAGTGCATGATGTAAAGACTAGTCCTCCATTGATACAGTGTAAGCATTGTGGAGCATTTGTTTATAGACACTGTAACGATTTTATCGCAAATGTCACGAATAAACATGAACTATGGGAATTCCTAAACAAGGAAAATTCTTTGGAAATCGATAATGAGAGCTTCGGAGAAAGTTGTCCGCAATAAACGTTCTCCCTTATGTTATTTAAGCCTAGCGAGCGTGTAATAATCTCCCCAAATAGTTCATTTATGACATATAACATTGATTCTTTCTTCCCACCACATGCTGATATACGGTTGCGTAGGTTGTTTGACATTTCCTCGTCGTTTTTGCAACCTACAGGGTTCGAGCGACAAAATTTGTCACCCTTAGCAACGACCTTATAAGGAACAGGGTTCATTTAAAGGAAGGCATGAAAATTTTTCATGCGCTTTTTAGATAAACAGAAGTTTAGAGATTCCTGAAAAACTTGCAATTAAAACACTGCATTTTATGTAAATGTGTTAAAGTGATGTATCTCGGTATATTAAGAATGCTTAGCAAAGGCCAGCCTGATGTACTAAACTTGCATTTATGCTTTGATCGGCTTTAAACAAGCTCCCTTCTTTCAAGTTCACTCGAAACCATCCTTCCAATTTATTCCATGAATACCAACGTGTTCTCCTCTACTTATAAAAAAGGTCTACCAAAAGTAACGCTATCAGGAAAGGCTAAGCCGAGAAAAAACCTCAACGCCAAAGGGGGATGTAAAAGATGGAAGGAAACAAATCCCACAGAGAGGATAAAGAGATGGAGCTCTGCGATATAGAAGGGGAAAGGAGGAAAAAGTGAAACGAAAAGTACTTAAGGGAGGGTGAATTCTGGAAGAGGGGAGCGATCAGGACAGGTTGTAAAAAGAAGAGAGAAAGGCAGGGAAAGCGAAAAAATAAATAATGGGATTAGGAAGTAAATGTTTCGTTTAGTAAGAATAAATTTAAGATTGTTTGTAGTTCATTCCTACGCGAAAAAAGCAATTTAGGGTATTTTCTACTTTATACGAGTTATTTCGTGCAATAAAATCTGTTAGTGCTACTATATCCTTATAAATTAATTATATAGAAGGAGGACCTTGGCTGAGGACCATGTCACCTTGGCGGAGTGGTTGCCCCGCGTTGGTTGGCTAGAGCTCCAATCCCAAGGTCCTGGGTTCAAGTCCCGGCTAATCGGTTTTTTCTGGTTAGGGAATGGTTGTGTGTGTTGGACCTTTTTTACTGTTTACGTCTATCTCTGTAATTGTCCAATATATTGATGTTGGTGGAGTCTTTGGTAAGTAAATTTAAAAATTAAAATTGAATTCCAACGTACCACTTGCCTTGCTTATAAATTTTCCGGAAAAAAGGTGTGCGAATTTTCAGGACATTTTATATGAAACATGACTTTTTACTGTTATTAACACTATTTTACATAGTTAAGGCTTACTTAGGTTGCCTAATTAGGCACTAACATACGAAAGAAGAACATACTTCCCGAAGTAGAACTATTTGTTCAGTAATCTTACGCTCGTACCACCAACGCAGAACATAGAAAACTGGAACGATAAGTTTTCTTGTGATTAATGTAGCAGGATGGTCGTTCTACCCTCCGCAATTTTAGTATTACGCACATATAAATAGAGTATAGCCATACCTAGTCCGATAGAGCTTCATAGAGCTAGTTTTCATCTACGCCATAACCAATTCACTTCCAAATATCATCTCTTCGAGGAAATTACGGCATCTCAGTTGGGGCATTTCCTAAAATTCACAGCAAAGCTGCTGCTAGTACCTGAATTCATATTGATTAGCGCAGCAAGTTGGGTCTATTTGGACGAAAGATGGAAGGCATATCCGGAAATCGATTACAGCACATGAAATCCTCACACCATATGAAATTTTATCTCTGGGAATACTCCTCCGCATCCACTGCTGAGAAAGTTTCGACACCTTTTTTGGAAGGGAATAGCTTTTAGATTTACGCTGAGAAGTAAGTTCTGCAACTTATCTCAGAGACCCATTTCATTTAAATGCTTCCTTTATCTTCGTCTTATATGAATTGGTTACATTCTCATTAAATTAAGGAGTAGCTAAATTACTTTCTAAAACATACGTTGCCTTCTACTTTTTAATCATTTTAAAATTTAAATTAACGCGTACATTTCAGCCTTCTCTTGAATTTACAATACCTTTGTTTGTCATCGTGATAGATTTTAATATTTCAGAGACATGTTTTGAAGCTTTACGGGCCCATAAATTCGCATGTTTCCTCCCTAATCCCTTTCCTTGACTCTATACATATATAAGTGAGATTTCGTGGTTTCCTGGCGAGTATTATGGATGGAGACCTCGGATTTTCCACCTGGTCAGTTGAATCGTTCAACATTCAACTGACCTGGTGGGAAACCCTAAGGGACTTCATCCACTAAACACATCCTCTATACACTTTCTCTTAACCGGCCAACTCTGGACTAAACATCTGGCCGGCTGACGCTTAATACAGTTAAGTCAGTTAATCGCTGTGTAACTACGCACTTTATAGACAAATGCATGCATTGCATTATGCAAATGACACCAAGATATTATGGTTAAAAATTGGAGAAATTCTCCCATATAACAGGTGTTAATCTACATTCTATTACAGTCATTTAATCTACATAGTAATATTTAAAAATTAGGTATTACATTTTCCATAGAACTATAAGTCCACATTTGAAGAAGTCTGTAATTATCTTCTATAATTTCCACATTCAGTGAATTATTGAATGCATATTCTTTCCATTTTCATTTAAATAATACTTGGAAAATTAAATTTGTAAACTGAAAGCATATTGCATCGCGTCTCTCTACTTAATAGGCTGTTGTACAAATGCTTCGTAAACAGGCCGGTTAGTCTGTTTGACGGTTAATACTTTGGTTGGTTAATCCGTCGGCAGGTTAAGGTAAATAAAACTGTTTATCTGCCTATAATAATCTAACCTAGGTCTTTCTCTGTTGCTCCTCCCTTTCACCAATCCTCTCAATAATGCCTTCAGTGGATTACAGGACAGTGGACAGTTTATTACTCAGTGTGTCCGATCAAATTTCCTCGTCTTTCCATAAAAGCTTTGCACTATGATAAATTTTACGATACTGAATAAGACTCACCCCATAATATTACAAGCTACATGATAAGTTGATTCTGACTATGATTTCATAATAGTACCTGTGTTGTGTGTATTGTGTTATTTTGGGTTACTATTGTTTAGTTATGATCGCTAAATGATTTATAATTATGTGTACGGTTGCCACCATGGAGTATGTATATTTCAACGTTTTCAATGATAATAATAATAATAAAGTCGTCACCTTGGTAATACCCTAGGCTTAATTTACCGCTGTCACAGGTTGAGCATTCACCTTCGCTTCCCGCATCGAAATCCGCGAACGATGACAGCGAATCTCGGAACGTGACATTTCGTTGAGAAGCTGCGGATAATGAGAGGTTACGTGCAAGCATCTTTTCATTGACACCGAAAGCGAAGGACAATTTGCGAAATGGGACATTTGCCGGGGCAACGCACGCGCCGCGGACGCAAGAGAACTCCGAAAGAGACAAAAGGGAGGATGCAAAAGAGACGGGGAGAAAACAGACGCGATTTTGCGCGTCTGTGCGGAATAGAGTCTAAAGGACGGCAGAGATAAGAGTGAATGGAAGGATATACTTAAAGTATTCCGAGGAAGCGGCAGTAAGGGAGAACCTTCTCTCCTCAATAGGAAGGGATGAATGAGATGAGTGTGCCCAGGGGTTGCTACCGAGGGATACATCTAACGGGTGAAAGGGTTCCCAGAGGTGGAGAACAGAAAAAGGGATATAGTATGGTGAAGAATATAACGTGGCGAAAAATGGGATGGAAGTAGTTTGGGAAGGAGCAAAGAAGGGTGAGGGAGAAGAGAGAGGGTTTGCGAGTTGGTTTACCGCTCAGGGACATGGATGATCAGGTCATAGAGAATAGGCAAACTGCGTGTTGAGGCAATAAGGTTAGTCCCAGGTCGGCAAGGGAGTGTTATAGAGAGAATATGTGGTGAAAGATGGAGGGAAAAGGGTTCGGCGCCGATGGCGTTCTACGGAAGCAAAATCGAACCGATGACGTAGGACCATCTTCGGAGAATCGTGCAAGTATGTTTGGTAATGAAGTCAGGATGCCTAAACATTAGGATTTTGGGAAATATGCGATATTTTTCAAAATAAAACATCGCGGAGGAAAAGGGAAGGAAACGTGCTTTACAACTATTGGTGTTTGCTCATAAAACCCAGAAGAATAAAACATGAATAAGAATGCCCTAACCGGGAATCAAACCAGGGATCACCCACTTTCCGCAAAGGTTCTCCAACCAAGTTCCCGAAGAAGGAGCTAGGCTGTTCCGCGATAAATCTCGATAATATGAGAGCTTCCAACCAGAACGTAGAAAAACCACGTTTCGATTCCTGTTCTCTAATAATTTGTTTATTACTAGGGAAAACATCATAAATAGAAAACTCTGAAGTCTGGTATACATATCGTAGCTAATAGTTGGGATTTATTCATTCATTTTAATATACTCTAAAGACATTTTCCTATAATAGTTCATTCAATTCCATTTACTATTCCTCACCTTTTACATTCACAGTTCTTTTCGGTTGTCCTCACACTAATTTAATATAATTAGGGAGTTACGAAGCCACAAATTCACAGCAAAAGACAAGTGCATCAACTTCAAATTCAGACTCAAACGCCACCGGCTGTTTATGTACCTTTATATTTTAAACGGATTCATATCAAATTTGTATTTAAATTGTAATTTTATTACATTTTTAATAGTGTAATGTTCACTACACTCTACACATATATTTATTACTATTTAGAGTGTTTCTAAGGGGCCTTCAACAGTATTTTCGTGGGTTTCTTCACCGCCACCCATAAGAGGTTTCTCACAATATACTAAAATACATCACATAGTTGAGGATAATTGTTGAACGAGAAGCCTACTCCGTTTCCCTCTTCACCAAGGGCCATAGAATAATAATATTTGAAGAGAGAAGAGCGTTTCAAAAATGCTTAACCACACTTTAAAATAAGCTTTTTCATGGGCTAAATTAATTGTTGTGGTCCATCAAGGAACTCAAACATCATTAATTTATTTATTTTTTACATTTATCGCTGGCGATAGTGGAGTAGTTAGCATAACGAAATTGATGCATGAATTGATTTAAATTTAATTTTGACCGATGTGTAGGAGAATTGTAAAGATACCTCTGTATATTTTGTATGTATAATATTAAATATTTCGCTCTAATGTAATGTAATGTAGGGTAATTCAATGTAACGCATTCTAACTTGTAAATACATTGCCACTTGGCTTGTGACCTATCTGCAAGGACAAAATAATAATAACATTCGAGTTCCGGTAGTCGGATTTTTCTAGTTAAGGAATGATAGCTTGTTATAACTAATAATAACTATTATAATGGATTTAACGGGGGTTTCCGTGTTTCCATTAAAAAAGTTGTTGGTGTTATTACTATCATTATTGATTTAAATCTGCGTGTCTATTAGAATGCTTGAACGGGATTTCATCTATTCCACGCTGTTATTAGAAAGCATGATAAATAATTAAATGACATGAAGTTTCCAGAATTTTGAGACTGATGCATTTTCCTTCTTCTCTTAAGTTTTAGACCACAAAACCAGCAGAAAATTAAGTCGAGGGGAAAGGCATTAATTTATATACATTTCTGCAATCTATTCTAAATAACCAAGCATAGAAGAACGTTTCCCCGTATAGATACTGCTAATATTAATATTAAGTAAAGAATACGTTTTAGCATCGTCAAAATATCCAACTTGCCCACTTGTGGCTGTAAACATATCACAAATCTTAGTGCCGATGATGCGGGATACAGATAGTTACACTAACTATATTTCCTCACTAAATACTGAAGACATATATTATGTAGTTTCATTCTCTTAACATGCATAAAATGTATCTATTGGACAAGTAATTAGGGTGTTGTATATATCGTATCATATATACCACTAAATATAGAAGACGCGGAAATTTTTATATGGATATTTCATTACCTACGTTTTAAATAGGGAAACGAATAAAATGTCAGATATTATATAGGTTAATCAATAAAACGATTTTTGAAGTTTCCCACTGTTTATATCAGCCTCATTTTAAATAAAAAATTATTGAGAGTGGACATAGGCAGAAATTAATTTAAACTTCAACGAATCGGGGAATACGCAATAAAAGAGCCGGTGTCTAACATTTTCACCGCTCTCTCTCATTCCAAAAACGCATTAACATTCTCAAATTTTATATTTTTAAATCATTCCGGCTTTTAAATGATATCCTATATTACATTCTAAAAAAAACATCATAAATATTCATCACATATCGAGCCTGAATGAATTTAGACAATGCGATATGGTAGAAGGTCAGCATGGTAACTAATGGCAAAAATTGACTGTTAAAGATTAAAAAATTCACTCGAAACCAAAAGCCTCATTCGTGAATACGACAGTTTAATATTCAATCATGATCTTCGAAAGAAATTTCAATTTATAAATAATGCTATGTTAGACTTTATAAGTAATATTAAATTAGAATATAGCAAAACTACTGTCGAAAGGCTGATTGGATTATCAACCTCTCCAACGTTTGATAATTAAAGCTGTGAAGAGGGAATGAGGCATACAAGGCAAGATGAGGAATGTAGCAGCTTGAACTTGATTTTCTTACTGAACCATGGTACAATGTGTGAAAAAATTCCACGCATGCACATCATAATGATTCATTGAGGAATAATTTCAATAAGGAGAGACAAAGAAAGATACCATTACTCAACACTACTCATACCCCAGTAGCTTTCATACCATCACGGCCATTGACAAAACTATTGATATTATTATAGTATTTATTAACTCAAAAAATAAAACTTTATGTATTCAAAAGCATATTTACTCTATACGAGAAAGATTTATCCTTGAATTTTGAGTGAAAAATATTACAAAATGCCTCCCGGAAATTTCGGCAACTTTAGACTCGACCCGAGTATATTGGAAAAAAAAGAAATTCAACGGAGGAAAATTGCAAATAGCAATAACCGGAATAGATCATATCAGTATCCACGTGTCATAGCAGAGATGACATTTGGAGGTTAAAGGTCAAGTCGTTTTCGATTTACCATCTCGTTTAGCAGCATCGCAATATGCCCTTCCGCTGAAATCTCGACATCAAGTGTTTCTGCGAATTCGATACACTTTCCGTGAAGTGGAAACAACCTTTTGCATTTTTTGTACGTCCGGGGAGCGAATCCAAGGGTAACGATTATCGAAGCAATGGCCAAATAAATGCATGGAATTCCTCGGTGAGCATCTAAATCAGACAGGAATCGTATTAATGTTGCATTACCATTCAATCATCCGCGTTCATACTCAATTAGGCATTAAAAGAGAAACTTAAATGTCCATTTCTTAACGAATTATGACTAAATTCTTGTCTAAATGACTAAACTGTTCAATTTTTTATGTCTTATGCGGTGTTTTTAATTTCCTTAAGGCTTCTTGAGTAGTGGCTACTGAATATTTTTACTTCAATTTTTAAAAGAAATTAATTTTAGGAATTTTCTGTCTAGAATGTCATTTTTATGATTTTTTTGTTGGTTTAGTGAATTATTCTTACAGTACGGCTCGAGTGATTTTTGCATACACAGTTCCCTACACATCTTTCTATTCGTACATATGATCAGTAGGATTGCGCAGGTTTTCCCACCCATCGAAGGGTGTTTTCCTGCTGTGGAGATATTTTTCCTAAGTAACTACTTAAGATATTTACATCCACAAATTCTTCTTAAGTTTTCCTCTCTATTTCTATTCACAAACTTAATCATGTTTTTATTAATGACATTAACGACAGGTTAGATGGAAGTAGAGACCTTTTAGTCTCAATCTTGCCTTAATTAAGACCTTAATAATAATACATTCATACGTCGACTTTTACTCTTATTGCACTTCTATTCTTAAGAGTCGAATGTTTATCCATGATGCCAATTCTCCGTAAACCGATACATTTTAGGGCAGCATCCGTTAAATCTGTATTTTTTAAAGAAACCGTTACAGCATGAGTCTTACGTCTAATCTGGACGAAACTCAACCTACAAAAATCGATAAATTAGTAAATATGATTAGAAGACATTTTCTTCCATTCAGACCTAGAAGTAATAAGAGGTTTAAATATACTCCGTAAACTGTATGTCGGTAGACAGAACTCTCTTTGGAGCCAAACGTGTTCCAGATAACTAATTTCTAGGAATTACCCTTGCGTATTTCGGTTTCCTTCCATTCTCAAAGATTCCACAGTGGGAAATGAATTGCCACCAAACGCGAGTTCCGCCAGCTGACATACGGCTTAAAGAGTGTTTTTAAACGTCAAATTAACTAACAGCCGTGTACCATATTTCTTTGCTTCTTGAAATAATTGCTTCTAACAACTCATCAGTAATAGTACCTTTAGGTTATAATTTTGAACGCAATGGGAAATATTACGTAAATAATCTGTGCGTTGGTTTGTATGAAAAGTATAAATCTCATTGATGATAAAATTGAGAAGGAATGAGCGAACTCAGATTTTCATATTGGATTATTCTTCTGATTATTAATGGACTAAATTTTTTAATTTATGAGTTGATAAACTTAACAAGAGACATGTTCGAAAGGATATGATCTTATTTATTTATTTCACTTTTGGCGAGATTAGGGGCTCTCTTACAATATAATGATATTCAGCAGATTAATTTACATATAATATTTCTCGTATATATTATTGCTCGTATTTCTAAAATTTCCTTGCAGAGAAATTTTTACAAATCTATCAACGAGGTATATTTTTTCTTAACAACTTAAGAGTATAACTTTTTAATTTGAGATATATTCGGAATTTTTTGGAGAATTTATGAGACACTATATTCAGAGTTGTAATTTTAATTGGAAGTCACACTTCGCAGAGCAAAGGAAACTCATATGACAAAAAGCTCTCATTTGAGGTTATGTATAAATCGTTGAATCTTTTTTATATTAAAGTAAGAAATAAGCAATTTAACGCATGCGCCATGATCACATGATATCCCCTCCCCAGCCGTAAAAGGCAGTTTCATATCATGTAGCTTACAAAAATATAAATATTTACTACGTAAATAAACGTAACAAGTGTAATATAGAATATGCAATGAAGGGAATGAATCAGATTTAAATAAGAGTTAAATAGTTGTATCCTTAATAGAGTACCACAAAAATTCATGAAAAACGCAGGGATTAAATTGCCTTAAAGTCTCGAGCCATTATAGTTTTCGGTGCTTACTTTGACAGTGAAATAAATTTGCGAATAAATAACAACAAAATTTTCACTCAAGGTATGGTGTAAAGTGTATCAAATTCTAGTCTTTGACGTGAACATAGGCACACGTAAAAGATATGAGTGTATTATAGGCGTCTTCTGCGAAGCCAATTCTCCAATACCGTCATCCTCTATCTAAAGCAGCTTCTTTAAGGGAAAAGTACATTTTGCTTCCAAAGATTCGAGAGAAGGAATCGACTCCGCTGACCCTTCATATCCTGATAAAAATATCCCTTCGCAGATTCGGAAAATCCTAATACTGCTTCGGTAGGGCGATTCGCCCACCGCAGGCACCTGTTTGGCTATACGCCCAGGCCAACAATGTTCCCTCATATGATCCCTCTTTTGCCTTTTCCGCTGTTTCTTCCCCACACTACACTTCCTTCCATTTCCCAGCCATTTTCCATCCTTCCTTGGACGGCGCTTTTGAAATTGATGCACAGTTGGCTTTATGCCCCATGACCGCCTATGCTCCCTCCGAGACACTGCGGAAAATTCGAAAAAGAAAAACGGGGGAAGGAAAAAAAGAAACCTTTCCCTAACAGCCGTAAAACGAAATGTATTGTGAGTCGTTTGGGGAAAACGAAGTTTTTTCTGACAGCCACTTCTCCTCGAGAGCTGTAGAATCTCGCGTATATATGGCATCTTAAAAGTTTTAGGGTGTACAAATTCTGGGGGAATAATATAGTAAGTGGGGGTTGAGTAGCAGTTCTTCCGAAAAGCTGAACACTTTCGCGTCAAAGCGAATATACTACGCACCTCGACCCCTGTAAATATGCGGGATGTAAAAAACAAAGCACCCAAAATATTCTGACGGAATTTTAACTCGCAACTTTCATCACCGTAATAGCTTCATAAGCTATTACGCTGCGCCCATGATCGACTATATTTAATCTGCGAGCTGATAATGATGTTCACTGATACTTCTTAGCGGGCCACTTAAGAGTAACTTTGCAGATAAATGATATTACATTCAAATAAAAAGTTTTTATAACGAAAATGAAGACCATAGGTATGGAGAAACACATAATGGAACGTAAAAAATATGTAGAAAAGATGGGTTTACTTCACAAAATTAAATAGAGATTAGATAACAATGCATCAAAAACATATTTGAAAACATATTATGTCAATAAATAACACTTTAGTGTTAGTTAGTAGTAACACTTTAGTTTTAGTAGTTTATGATAAAAATCATAAATACGTCTATAAAATCATAAAAACGATCAACAGATACTAAACATATGAGAACATCACTCTTCGCTGTCTGAGAATCAGAAAAAGCGTTTATAAACCTAAATTATATTTTTATAATTCTTATATAAAGCAAAATAACGAAAAATAACTCTGCAGATCAAGCCAATGAAAACTGCGCATGATGGAAAGGTCTTTAGTTTGTGCTCAATATGATCACTGGAGTCTAAGTCATACGCATCTAAGATATTCTCATAACTGACATGCGTAAATAAACACCTAGATAAATAGAAAAAGAACAAATGAATGCAATTTAGTAGATAGTTATAGCAATCACTCTTTTATATTGTATTGCCATTTGTCAAGTATTCATATATCAGTAACCTTGGGTAGTAACGATACACCTTTAGTTACCTTACGAGGAAGCTTAGTGTCACGTAAAACTCGGAAAGCGCGGAAAATAGAATCAAAACATACTACCAAATGCGTGTACGAGAGCGTTTACTCCCACGCGGAGTGCTTTCGGTCGAAGCGATATGCAAATCTCTTTCTCCAGAGTAATCATCGCTGCGTTTGATGGGAATATCGGATACGTTAGGTGCAAAAAATCCTAATGCTGTTCGCGATTAGGCGATTACGATCTTTCGTAACGATTTCCACTAACCATATCTTTGTTTCTTCAACCGTGCTTCCTTAGGATACTGAGTGATGATGAAAATGAAATGGATAGAGAGAGTAACAAATTTACAGTCATTTATGGGGCGAAAAAAGAAAGCAATGTATGGAAAATATTGAGAGAAAGAAGAGAAAACTTAATAGGGTACATATTATGGTACGATTGTATTCTGAATGCAGTATTAGAGGGCATAGCTCAGATTATGAGAGGCAGTTGAAGGTTAATGCTAAGATTTTGAATAATAGGATGGAGAGCTTTTACAAAACAATATCCGGGCACAACCATATATTTTAAATTTAAAGTAAAACTTTACATTATTATAAATCGATGGCACGCAGACAATAAACAGCTCTTTTCACCTAATGGTCGACTCAAGATGAGTTATAACTTCCAATTAGAAATATATTTTAATTTTATTCATCGGTTACAGGTTTTACTTCTTTTATAATAATTATTATTATTATTGTTGTTGTTGTTGGTATTATTACATATTTTACAAATTGACTATATTCCGGTGGTAACTTATTACTATTCTACAATAATAACAATACTACATTACACAATTATAGAGTATAATCATACTTTTCCAATATTAAAGAAGGAAGAACTCGAAACAAGTTTCTTAAGAAACAAACTCGTCGGTCGCTAAATAGGTTGTTGTTTAAATTTACATATTATAGTACATTGTACGATGTGCTGATGTAATATTGTATCTATAATGGAGTTGTAAGCATTCGTGAAGCTTCAAATTCATATAAATTCAAATGGGAACGGAGGATCTCCGACAATATAGTAATTGTTATTGTAGGATCTCCACCGTTTCTATTTGACTCGATAACTAATTGATCACTGATAACTATAATAATCATAATTATCGGTATTTCAAGTAGTCTATGCTTAATAATTTTTCTCGACTTCATGTTCATTCGTCAATATCCTACTGGATTTCCTTAACACTTTCGCTCAATTGATTGGCGCTTTTTTCATAACAAATATGAAACGGAAGCTGATGAGCGTTTTAAATTAGAGCAACCCGTCAGAATGCAGATCCCTTCCCAGTTAACTCGCGCACCTTTTTTTAATTGTTCCTTCACGCAATAAATCAACTAAATAGCAAGCAGATAAGTTCTTTAATTAATTATTTAAGGTTTTATAAAAAAATTCAGTGAAAAGTCAAAAAACCCGACGTTGGATAGTGAGTTCCGCTTTAACGAATTTAATTAATAAACTCATTATACTCCAGCCGGACTACATGGAATGCCCTTTCAAGGAGCGGAAAAGTACTTTGATTTACGAGTACCTGAATTTCTTTAAGGACACTGATAAATACCATTACTTTACTCCGTTGCTCATTAACGTATATTCGGTTATCTTTACATCGAGAAATCCCGAAAGCATGAGATACTGAATTTTTATTCTCTTCACGTGAAACCCTTCTTTCTTTGTCTCTAGGTTTAATTTAGTCGAATGAAGACTGCACTGAGAGCGCTCGCCAAAAACCGATACAAAAGTGCCTTAAATTAGCCAGAAAAACGACGAGGCCTAAAGACCGCGAGGAAAAGCGTCCCTTCATCAAGGGGTAGAGGGCATGGAATCCTCATTCGACCTGACCGCGACGGAAACTAGTCCAAGGAAAGAACCACATCCGTATTTGTCTGTATGCCGAGGGAATGCCATGAAAATGCCGAGCAGAGTCCCTATCTTTTTTAAGCTCCCGCAGAAAGAGGAAATAAAGTCCCCGCAAATACCAAAAGCTGAGCTGGGGTGTGAAAAGTTGGATCAACTTCTCTCGCGGACTGGGGAAACATAAAAACCTTTCCCGTAAATTAATGACCTACTTTCTTCTTGGAAGATGATTGCAAGACGATTTACTTGGCAGAAATTACTATTATGTAGCTCATACGTGAACGCAATTCATTATTTCGATAATTAGCATCATCAACACATTTATTATGTCACTAACTGCCCTCGCCACCTGTGATTGCGAACATTTCCTGAGACCATTTTGGTTCGCTTACTTGTGATTAATCCCTTAGATGGCGTTGTTAAATGATTAATCTAAATATTTTTTGTGCTAGGTATTATATTGTACTATTCCTGTGTTACACTATGTAAAATAACAATATGTTTTTATATTTTCAATGCAACCCAATATATGATAATAATATAATAGAACAAAGTATTAGGTACCTAAAATATAAACCAGAAGATTCAGAGACTATTTTATAAGTCATAAGGTTATAGTACTTAGCACCCTATATATCAGTTGTCGTACACTTTAATATCGCCCCCAAGGGAGGCCTTGAGAAACATGGGCGCTGGCATGCTCTAATTAGTTGAAATTCTAAATTAGCAAAATGATGCAGATATGAAGGTGAAAAATGAAGTATATACACGAATGCTATTTCAGTAAAGTTCTATAATTATTTTGATTCATATTTTCTTTTTCAGGGAAAGGGGTCCCTTAAAATTTTATGTTATACAAGTAGATTATGATTTGATTTGTTATTTATTTTTCCTGGGGCAGATGAAGCCATAGGCCCCCTCTTCCCCTGCCACAGGGTCTCTCCAATATTACAAGTGAGTCATACAATAAAATTTACCATTAACGGGTAATGGGTACATAAATAATTAAATAAATAAATAGACATACACACACAGATGGATGCAATGATATGGTACAGGAAGAGTAGGGGAGAATGATAAACAAGATGGTTAGCTATGTTGATAGAGGAAAGGAAATGGTGGTACATACTGCAATGATCGTGGTGGAAATATGAAAGCAATGTCACTAAGGGATAAAAAGCAGGGTTCCACTAAAAACACTTAGTACATTGTTCCTTGTCGAAGTTAAAATCAAAGTCACTGAAAACCAACACTTGCTCACAACTCCCGAAACATTCACATAGTACTCTTGTTAAGTGTCTTTGTAAAACTGTAAATAGTGTTTATTTATTATTTCCTTGTACACCTGCCTTCGCCAGGAAAGATCCTCGGATATGGTGATCCCCAGGTACCGAAAAGAGTCCCGATATGCTAGGGGTGTACCGCCGATACGGACGGCCGGCGTGTCCCCCGTAACGTAGCGTTGTCGGAGGCGTCTATTCCCGACGATGGCTGCAACGCACTTCCCGGGGTTGACCTTAAGGCCCATTCCCCCCAACCATCCGCAAACCTTGTTGACGTCCACGTTGAATCCATCGATCGCCTCCCGGAGCTGAGGACCCGTCGTCTCTGCGACCAACAGGAGGTCGTCCGCATACAGGTGCAAGCGACAACCGACGCCCAGGCGAGTCACCCCTTCGACGTAGATATTGAACAGGGTCGGAGAGAGGCTGGACCCCTGGGGAACCCCCACCTGAAACCGACGCCACCCGGGATGAGGACCTTCATCTGTACGGAGGGTCGCCCGCCGATCCCGGAGGAAGCTCGCGAAGAAGGCCAGCGCTTCCTGCGTGAAGTTCAGGTCCCTCATGGCGTCCGTGAGTAGTTCGTGTCTGATGGTATCGTAGACCCTTGAAAGGTCGAGTCCTACGACCAAGGAGAGTCTCCTTCTATCCATGGCTTCACGGATGGGGTCGAGGACTCCCACCAGCGCGAGTTCGGCACTGTGATGTTTGCGGAATCCGAATTGGGCTGGACTGAGGGCCTTGCTTGACTCCAGGAAGGAAGAGACCTGGCCCAGTACTATCTTGTCCAGGACTTTCCCCACGCAATTTCCCACCGCGATGGGGCGGTAGTCCTTGCAGCTGGTTGGGGTCGGGACCTTGGGTACGGGGACGATGGCTGCCTCCTTCCATTCTTGGGGATACACGCCCCGAGACAGGGAGGCGTTATATATGGCGGTGAGAGGCCGTTTGAGAGCCGGGAGGAAAAGGAGCAAGGCCTGCGGAGAGATTCCGTCCGGTCCCGGCGATTTGGAAGTGCATCTCTTAATGGCTTCCTCGACGTCCCTTTCGGTGATTCTGGTGAAGGCAAAACCCGGGTATTCGAAATTCCTCGTTGGTTGCCGGGAGCAGGAAGCGGACGACGGCGGAGTGGATGGCTCCCCCGCGTCGGAATCCACGACAAAACTGTCCAGGAGCCTCGCGGGCGAGACGGCGAGCTTCCTCGGCGCTCCACCCGCAAGTCCACCCTGGGCCCGAACAATCCTCCACATCTCGCGGGGGCCCTCCCCAATCAAGCCAGAGAAGTACCTCCCTCTCGCGTTCCTTATCCTTATGTTATGTTATACAAGTAGATTAAAAGAGCTTAGGGCTACTGCACTCTTTACATATGTCTTCATGAGATATTTAAGATTAGTTTTGATTAGTAATGATTAGTAGATAATTAATTTAACATTCGAGATAACATATAATAAACCTTTGAGAATGCCGCTAAATTGACCATAAATTATTCTTTCGAGTCAATCACAAGGACAGAGATGTACAGGGGAAATACATCCAAACAGAAAGAGATGTGAATCATTTGTGAAAATACGTTGTTTTCTTCGATTAAACTTTTTTGCGAGTTTCGCGCAATATCTCGATGAGTTCCTGCCCTTTGAGAGAAGCAAACACAAGAGTTAGCTTTATTTGATTTTCCTTTGACCTGCCGCTCTATAGTTTTCATTCGGCTTTACGAACGACGCCTCCTCGGCAAAGGACTTCCTCGCTTGCCTTTAGAAACTGGGTAAAAGAAATTTCCACCGACAGTTTTACTTCGAAGGGAAGATTGTAACTCTCGTTGAACCAACTCGTTCTGCTATCATGCTCGGCCTCAAGTTGATTTTAATAATGGGCTGTTACATTCTAATTTACTTACTGCATTAAATTTAATTAATTATTTTATGCCTTAAATTTTCATTGCGATAAAAATTCAAGCTTCATCATTATGAACGAATCTTTATACATTATGTAATGAAATAGGGTATTTAATCTTTCGAAATTCTACTAACATTGTAGCTTAGAACCTATCCTGATTTGAATTAATAAAGGGATTACGGTAAGGATAGGTTGCGTGTTCAGTCATAATAGACATAAAATCAAATAAATATTGATATACATTATGCTTGACGGAGACGTTTACCAAAACCGATCGTTAAGTTGAATTTGTTATCGTGCAAGAATACGCTTGAAATTTATAAGGGGAATTGACGGTTGGAAAATGCTGGTGATTTTTCTCGCTAATTTTATGGTGAATAGTTAATAATTACGAACGTTTTACTATTACTGATTTTATAATTATNAAATAGTGTTTATTTATTATTTCCTTGTACACCTGCCTTCGCCAGGAAAGATCCTCGGATATGGTGATCCCCAGGTACCGAAAAGAGTCCCGATATGCTAGGGGTGTACCGCCGATACGGACGGCCGGCGTGTCCCCCGTTACGTAGCGTTGTCGGAGGCGTCTATTCCCGACGATGGCTGCAACGCACTTCCCGGGGTTGACCTTAAGGCCCATTCCCCCCAACCATCCGCAAACCTTGTTGACGTCCACGTTGAATCCATCGATCGCCTCCCGGAGCTGAGGATGAGGATGAGGATGTACTAATGCAGTACAACCTGTTACGTCGCCGTGCGACATCGTTTGGTAAACTAACACCGAGTGTATCTGATGATTTTACACGACGACGAAACTGGTTGGATGCACATTATAGTTTATGTGAATATACCATAAGATTTTAGTTCCATTGCATCATAACGGAATTCCACAAACTTAGGCCTGAGATAGTATCTCTAATCCTTGAATATTAACATCGGTTCCAAAGAAATTTAGATCGTAGATATCTGTGGTGGAAAAGATTCGATTTCTAGCTGAATTAGCCAATATGTGTTCCTCAATTTGAGTGCTTTAGTGGTAATTATCCATGCCAATTAAAATCTAAGGCTTGCAGTTGGGAATGGGGGTAGATTATTAACCTATACGGAAATTATTCACTTTAAATCACAAGATTCTTCCTGATGCTATATCCTGATATATTGAGAAATGAAATATTTTCAATACGTGGTAGATAAAATCCTGTCCTCTATTCACTTTTGCCGTACTTATTGTCCATGGCTGCAGTGATAAGAAAGTTACTAACGTATGAGTTATGCTGAGCGATTCCATTTATCTTTGTCTCTCCATGTTGAAGGCTATGAAAAACATTCAGTTTCCGGGCTGAATAAAAACCGATAAAATGATTCTCATTTCTAGCTTAATTTCTTTTCTTTAAAATGGAAGCTTAAAAATCTTTCCTATATTACATCTGGGAAACGTAAAGGAAATTTACCTTCTAAAATCGACGGTATATATTATAATTCATCGCATAATTAACAATTCAGTGTGGTTGTGACTTTATTAAGATTTCAATAGATAATTATGATCCTGTATTTATTAAGATTTCCTCGTTTGTTCTAGTTCTACAGGTACACTATTAAAGTTTCCCTAAAATAGGCATTAGTAGAGAAAGCGTCCCTTTATCACTCATTGCTCATTATCACAAAGACAGCTCGCTGTGAGTCAGCGATTCGTTCAACTGTTCACTTCGACTTGATTGAATTCTAGCTTTAGAGGAGTACCAACAGATATCCTTTGATGGCAAAAATACCCAATAAATAGCACTCATGCGAAGTAAAATGAGATCACAGGCAATGCACAAAAAAATTTCCCGTGTGCGTACATAAAGAGTGGTTGATCGATGGATGCCTCGGGGGAGGAAGTGCCAAGAGTATCTTGCTAAGTATTTTTACCTGAAACAGAACTGCTAGTTTTTTTAACATTGAGATCGTGTTACTCTATCCTTCCTAAATTTACCCTGCTTTCATCTCTTGAAAACTCTTGCCACCACTCTTTCTTTCCATGCATCTTAAGTGTTTAAACTTCTTTTATTTTTGTTCTGCTATACCCATCTCTTATACGCTCTGAATAAAATAGTGACAACTTTAATGCAATGGAGAATATAATCGTGATATATTTCAGCAGAAATACGTCAATTAATTATTTTATCGATACCATTAGCATTTTCTTCTTGGATTTTATTCAGTGCTTCCGCAGTAAATTTCCGTTTTGTACTTTCAATGTGCAATATCCTCTGGAGTGGAAACTTTTCCACGCCGCTATATGCATTCTTTTCCCCTCTCTTTTCTTTTTATTATTATTTTTTTATTTGTACTAAAATTAAATGGGTTAGATATCAGAAAGGACTGTATAGTCCCAATCTCACTCGTAATAAAGGCCTTTCTATTCTATTCTGCTATAAAATAGCCTATCAGTGTTAAGCAAAATCATCTCTGATCTAGTGTCTTGTTCGGTTAATTTCTTTGTTAAAAAATCTTTCCGTAATGTAAACTTAAATTTTGGGATCGTAGTATATGGTTTGGATTTCAAAAACAGATGTTGTTTTGAAATACAAGTTACCCAAATATTTCCTAAGCATCTTTCTCTTAGTTTCAGAAAATAATTTCAAGTAATTAATCAGTTAGGAGTTATATTTTTTTTAAATAAGGGAATTGTCTCAAGGACAGGTAAGTTTTCCAAATTAAGAATCTCAAAATTGATAGCATGTAATATAAATAGGTTTCATTACGACAAATTGAATGGACATATATTTTCCATATCTCTTTGCCGCTTGAATTTAACGGTTAACATAGAAATATACCAAAATATTTTGTCATATAATTGTATAGAGATATTAATTGGGACTAATTAAGATGAAATGTAACACGCCTATATATATTCCCTTTGCAGGTAATATTTGACGGGGATATACGCCGAAAAACTTGTTAAATCATTCCATGGATTCTCATGATTCGATCATAATTAATATAAGCACATTATGATAAATCAACCGGAGAAACAACCAAGCTCATAATCTGTTGACATTTTCTAGCATTGTACCTACGCTAGGATGATTTGCAAATTTTCATCGATTCTATAAAATTTTACGACACATTTTATCCACTGCGCATTTTATATTGCTATGTATTCTTAGCGCTTACTCTTTAAGTAAAACTTCCGAGGGGCTTAAAACTTTTTTCGTATAGCAGGCGCGAGATATGATTATAGGAACACAGCGCAAATGCTACAAACATCTTATGACCTGTTGGAGTTAACTCTGTCAACCCTTCATTTTCATTTCCCTTCAATATCCTCTGATATATTTTCAATTCCTTTATTGCTGTAAACATTTTATCATCCGACGAATTGAATTTTCTTCCCGCCGGTATTAACTGTGAGCTTCCCCTCAACTGCTACAGGTCTTCGCAGTGAGCTTCGTAAGGCATTTGCAGCCCACTCAATGCAATTACTCGGCCGACATGGAACAGGACGAGAATGAAGTCGAAAGGCTTACATAAAATATAAAGTGTTCCGCGTTAATTCACCGCTATATTCGATTCAGAGACTTCCCTCCGTCAACTGCGGTTTTATTTCCGGGAAATGCGTTTAATTGAGAATCGCCAAATTCATTTCTCCCACAGTCCCTCTCGAATGTCCCCGTGGAATTTTAAGGGCGCTCGTTACATATTTAATTGGCTTCCTCGATTAAAAAGGATGGGTTTCGACGCAAATTATAACAAGATTCGCTCGCATGCCCACACCCAACCCTTCCAACCGATAAATACGTAATTTCAATGAATGAAGAATTGGCTCATCTACGAATCCCTTTCGCACAATTTAAAAATTACGCCTGGATATTCGGTTTAATTTATATTGCAGCCGAACGTGCTCTTCCTCAAAAATGTTGTATTCCAAAGTTGGTAATTCAGGAAATATTTCATTATATTTTTATAGAATTGCCACTTGTTTTCATGTATAATAATATTTTCCAATTAACGCAAATATTTTTACTGATGCAACTTAAAAACAGCCTCTACGTAATATTTAACCAATTATTGACGTATTGAAGGATTTAAGATGGAAATATATAAAGACCACTATTTCTCAGAATAGTCAGAGATAACTATGTAGCGATTAATTTAATTTTACTACCAAATATTTTTACCAAATTGCCATCGACTAAGTAATGCTTCATACTGTCAAATATTCAATATAAAAGAAACATATTTGATTCGTTTTGTGTCCTTCTCAAATTTGCTTGTCTATTATAATCTTTAAACTAAGCGATCTCATCATAAAACAGAGAGAATTCATCATATATTAAGCGATCTCATCATAAACTAAGCCATCTCATCATAAACTAAGCGAAGTCATCATAAATTAAACAACCTCGTCGTAAACTAAGCGAACTGATTATGAAACGGAGCCAATTCATCATAAACTAAGCGATCTCATCATAAACTAAGCGAACTTATCATAAAACAAAAAGAATTCATCGTATATTAAGCGATCTCATCATAAACTAAGCGATCTCATCATAAACAAACTGAATTCACCATAAACTAAGCGAACTCATCGTTAACTTGAAATGCGACAAAGTAAAATATAGAGAAATTTCATTAATATTTACCATAGATATCAGACAATTTCATTTCCTCCGTCTATTGTTCATATTTGTAGATATCACTCAATTTAATATCAATTTATGTAGATATCACTCAATTTAATATCAATTTATGTAGATATCACTCAATTTAATATCAATTTATGTAGATATCACTCAATTTAATATCAATTTATGTAGATATCACTCAATTTCCCTAATGCCTGATCTAAAACAGTACTTAGATTCTTTACCTACATTAATATCTGTATATGAGAACGATGTAAAAATATTCGTTATTGTAAATAAATAGTGTGTGGTAACGCATGGCACTTATTACTATATAATTTACTAAAACAGATTTTATGTAGAAACAACTTTAGAGTTCCATAATGAAAGGACCGCTATTTAGTCGTAAAACTTTTCCAATATTGACCAAACTAGTAAAAACGAAAGCAAAATATTTCTGCTTATGAATTAGAGGTCATAAATCCAATCTTCTGAAGTTTATAAGACAAAATGAATGTCCTCAGCTGAAATGATACATATACAAGTATACACCAAGAGTAAACGTAAGTGAAAAATGCCAAACGAATTCCAAATGAGAATAAGAGGGAGATTTCGCTGTCTGATAGTGTTCGCCCTTCACAAGCACCTGATGGAAAGTGAGTTCTTTAGATTATGTCTCTCCGGTCTCAGCTTCAACTTCTCATCATGATCAACCAGCATTATGCGGTTGCCACGGTGACACCGTCACGCTGGAATTTTTCCGAAGATAAAACGCTGCCACTCTCTGAGAGCATTACTCCAAACAATGTTCCTCTTTTTGTGATCTTCGTTCGCTAAAAAATCCACTCCAGTTTATCAGTGTAAGCTTTGATAATGATATCGTACATATCTAAGAAATGAACTGAAAGGTGTCGTGCTTTTTCAAGATATATTTACGAGATAGATCCGCTTTGGCGCTTGGGTTATCCTCTCTGCTTTTTATTACGATTTCATTTCACTCCTTATCAAAGCGCAGTTGGGCACTCAACTTCTTTATAACAACCCTTTCACATTACTTAAATTTCAGAATAAGATATACCGTAATATAAGGGTATTACTGAATTCTATTGATCTTCAATAACGCTAGAAACCTTCATTTTCATCCCATTAAGTCTTTGTAATACAAGAAAAATAGCTCTATACGCTTATCTATACAACTCCTTATCTCAATAGAGGTAAGATGTGCTAATAATTTTTCAATCTTTCACAGATAACAGCTGTTTAATGAGACAAATTTATCGGCATTTGCCGAGACGCTATTTATCACAAGAAATTTATTCTCGATCCCGTACCATCAGCTTATAGATAAATATGAACTTGAATCTCGTAGGAATAATAAATTTCGTAACCTATTGAGGGTTCGAAAAGAGATAGATATCTTAATTTATGGAATCCCATTCAGTACCATCAATGACAGTGAATCTCAGGGCTTATACTCTTTTACTAAAGTACATATCATATACTTGTGAATTTATACACTATCGGAAACCCTATTAATGTAAAACACAAACACCACATAAACGAATATTTCTCTAATACTGGGAAGAGTTTATTCTTTTCCTTAAAGCTTGTGAATTCCTCAATTTTTATCAATCCCACTATGGTATTTTAAAAATTAATTATTATTAATTATTAATGATTTATTAAAAGTTCTACATCATGATAAATTATAACATTTCGTTAGTCTAAGCATACATTAATAGAACGTTTACAGAATATTTTGGCAAAATACCTCAACGGCTAGAGCAGTCATACGGAAAATAATAATAATAATAAAGGACTTTATTCAGGGCGAGATTGAGACTAACAAGTCTCTTCTTACATCTAACCCTTCGTCATATAAGATAAGAAAAGAGAGAGATAGCTTTCAAAAGTACAATGAAGAAAACTACTTTGTGGATTAAAAAACCAAGCTAAGAGCTCAGGGAAAAATCTCCACTGCAGGAAAACACCCTCAAGAAGGAGGGTGTGAAAAACCTGCGAAACCTACGGATAGAAAACTAAATTTGATGATGAAAGTAGATTAATAGAGTTACAAAAGACATGAAGATAAATTAATAGAAATAAACAAAAAAGAACGAATAACAAAATAGAGTTATAAAAGACACGAGAACAAATCAATAGAAATAACCAAAAAAGAACGAATAACAACACATTAACATAAAAAACCTGTATCTTACAAAATTATCAAATTTGGAAGACCCAGGTTCGAATCCCAGGCCTGATAAACTTTTTCTATATCCGTATTTCCTTGAGATTCTTACATGACCTTTATCACCTTCGCCCTTTCCCTGTTGTCAGTCGATAGTAACTAACACTGGTCCGTAATAAATAATTGAAATTGTGTGTAAAAAACGTGTCGAACTCAAAAGAAGGATAAACGAGTTGTAAACCGCATGTTAGCTGCACCGATCAAAAGAAACTCGATGGGCTTACTTCAAGCGTATCACTAAAGAGGCCGTCATTTTCCTTAAACAGGAAAATCTAGGAACTGGGTCACCTTTTATATCAAAAATATTTAAATATATTGAACAATTCCTCATCGATCCGTACTCTCTCCATACCCCAATTATTGCCGATCCCCATCCCCGGTGTTTCGAACCGCTATGTCGGCTTTAAAATATCGGTAAAAGGCTTTCGCACGATTTGCGTTATGGAGAGTTGAAACCTGTCAACATACTCAACTTCTGCATACTTGGAAACGATTCTCAGATTCGAAACATAGGAGCGGTGAAAGATTTTTTGGTAAATACTTTCTCGTTGCAGTTGCTGCGAAGTAACGTCGGAAACAAGCCACGGCGAATGTGAAGGATAAACCGCTGTTTCGAATCGCGCAACATAGATTCGTCTTCTGATTTAAACGGGAGCATCTCGTCGATACCAATGCAAAATTTCGGGCGGGATTGAAAATTTGCAGCTCATTCATGGAGGTACTTCCAGGAGAGACTGCTAAAACGGAAGTGAATTAAATAAATATTCAAATACTTATAAGGATGATAACAATAATACGTCTTCATTGTTGCAAAATTGAGCTTAATAAGTTCCGATTATTGATTGATTAACCTACTGTAGGTTGTACTAAATATTAACAATCTTTTAAAGAGCTTCCTTCTAAAAAACTTTCGCTAATTAATAATTATGTAACGCGCGGTTCGGACAGCCTGATTTCGGCGATCCTCAAGAGGGAATAATGGGGTAAATCACGAGGGTTGATTAGATTTTCAATGGGTTTATTACTTCTGCGACATACAACAAACCCCCGGTGTTTCTTCAAACCCTCCTTAGCCCGCGTCCTTCCACCGACTGCCCCCAAAAAAGGGACGCCCCCAAACCGCAACCTNAAATAATTTCACGGAAGACCTGCTGACGGTTTCTTTAATTTCCTTTTTAATTACCATCTGTATATGCGCAGGCGTATTAATAATGTAGCGCATTTAATGTCTCGGTCATGTCGGTCAATCGAGCTGTCGGTCAAACGAGGAGTCGGTCAATCGAGCTGTCGGGCAAACGAGGAGTCGGTCTGTTGAGATGTCGGTAAAACGAGGAGTCGGTCAAACGAGTTGTCGGTCAAGCGAGGGTCGGTGAAGTGAGTGTCGGTCAATCGAAGTAGACCCGTAGTGAAGAACTACCACTAAGTCGAAGCCGAACCGAACCGAAGTTCTCTCACCCTAATGTTTCAAAATAGATTAAATTTTGCCTGCTTTCATTTAATATTTATAATGAATGAGTTAAAATTAATTTACTACTATAGCATCTCATAGAAAGATATTATGAACTTCTTATGAGCATCCACCGGAATTTATATAAATATTTTATCGGGTTTTCTCTTCAGAATAATCTGTTACTGTATATTAAACTTTCTGAAAGCTGAATCGAGCTCTAGATGCCATATTTACGCTTTGTAATGGAACATATATACCACACCAAAGAAAAGTTGCATTTAAGAAAATTCATAACGAAGCTTTACTAAGAACAAGATTTACCAATATTTTTAGTTCGTATTAAGGAAATAAACGTTTTGAAATCTAATGTAGATATAATATTTAGTTCTGATGACGTACTTAACGTGCTAATGTGATCTTAAACAAAAATACAGGAATCAATTATAGAGTGGCAGTGAGTTTTTCATTTGAAAGACCCTTCATTTTAAACTTCTCCCTAATAATTCATTATTTTCTCAATATTCTTCTTTATGACTATCAGTAAATTTTAAGGGAATCCGTATAATAGAACTTCTTTAAGCTCAAAGCTCTTATTCAATTTAATAAAAACTATGGTATAAGAATACATATACAGTATATATACATATATAAATCTTAATTTTTAGAACGATCTCCTAAGAAAATTCATTCAAACCAAAGATGTTAAACTTTTCAATGATTCCTGAGTTACAATCCACTGTGTTCTAATCAAAATGTTGTCGCTAACAAGAAGGCATTACCAGCTAATTGGAAAATTTTCATTGTTTTTGAAAGGTTATGTCTTGCGACATATGTATATGAGAATTTTCTTACTTTCAATGGATTTAGAGGAATATTTCACCAGTACATTGCTGTATTAAAACTTTTTAACAACATGAACCGATTTCAGGTTTCATTTATTCTACTCTATTCGAAGGAATTCAGATAGCTTACTTTCTCTAATATCAACGATAAAATGATCAAGGCTTTATTTACTTATTTGTCAAGTGGCAACGCCGGAGGGGAGTATAACATACAAATTAATACTGATAACATTTGCCAGAAATTCGCCCATTCGCCCTTCCATAGGCAATATATATCACATATATATAGTTATACATCAAAGGGAAAAAATAACAATACTTAAATTGTCCAATTTCATATATTCAATAACAAAAAGTTGTAGCTTAATATAGGCAGTTAACTAAAGAATATTTAATACTTATTCAATATTTAATTTAGTTTCCTTTCCCGCTTGCGCGTCATACGAATCGGAAAGACATGGTCGATTACAAGTGATTGAAATGGTGTTCTAGACAAATCCGACCCGTTTGTTATGAAGGCAATGGGGCATGCAGACACTCACGTACGATATTTCGCAAGGCAGTTTTTCCTATAGGAAACCAACCAAATGTCGTTCGTGAAGAAAGACCTCCCGATTCGCCAAGAGACTTTTCGTCCAGGGCACATCCGGAACAAGAGTTGTCCGTCTCTCGTTGCGATGCGAAGTTCCACCGATTCTTCTTCCCCCGACAGAAAAACCTTTTCTTGAGGACAGCGAATCAATCCCTCTCCCTTCAAAAAGCCTCGGAAATTTCCCAACGAAGAGGACGAGCCACTCCTCCCGAAAGAAGGCTCCCGAGGATATAAATATATGACAAAAGGGACTCAAAAATCAGCTTTGGTAAGAGCCGGGAATAAAGAACTGGGTACGAGAAAGGGGACGCGAAGAGGGGAATAAAATATAGCGGCTTCAAATCCATCCGCGCTTTTAGCCGTCTACCAATTTCGAGGGCGGTGGAAAGAGCTCTTATAGAACCTCTTGAGTCCAACATCCGGCTGCTAAAGGTTGACCTCAAGACTGGCGAAAATAGCCGTTAGGTTATTTTCGTCTTATTTTTTCCATTATTTCCTCGTAGTTCAAAACTTGATTGCTCAAATTTACATTCTAGTATAAGGCTTGGGTAAGTGTTCCTCGCCAGCCACGCGCGGCTCTTTGCATACATTAATGCGGCTTATAAGTACGGTTGAAAATAGAAATAAAGCTAATTAATTAATTCTGGCGATAATTCGTGGAACTACTTACTTACAGATAAAATTCACAACCTTTTTAAATAATCTTTGTGATAAAATCGGTAACCTTCTACTCAAAGGAAAATTGAGATCCTCCTTTAATGCACGGTTTAATTTGCATAAAATATTTTGCAATGGTAAAGACAGATATCATCCCATCTTTTCTGGAGGAACCAGTATTCACCCTACCCTCAAGGTCAGCGTAAACAAGATTCTCTTTTCATGGAATAAGGATAATTAAAAGACAGAGAGGATATAATTTCAAAATAAACTTGCTAATTTTATAAGTCAAATTTAGAGACTTGCCATTTCATTAGCTCATTAGCATAACGCGGTTTTTTTATATTAAAGAGAGTAAATGTACATGGTAAAAATCACCGCAACGAATGTTTTATGCTATTAAATGTAATTAGTTTTCTAAATTATTCCTTTAGTATATTTCACAGCTCTCGAAACGTTCCTATGACACTTATTTCTATGAAATTAATATAATGCATTTGGACACGGAAGATACGTGGACATTTCAAAATTATTAATTATGATGGGAATAAGTTCAATAATAAGCATTCAATTCTATTTTAGAGGTTTTTTTCTCCAGTACTTTACAATCTCATCAGATAAAATATTTTCGAGTGGAATAATTTATTTCTGATGAAGAAGATGAAGAGTGGCAGAAGAAAGTGCAGCAGCAAAGTGTTATAACAACTAAAACATTAAATAAAAGTTCACTTTTGTTTAATAAACATGCGTTGGAAAACTCTCAATTTGAGTTAGAGGTTTAAAAACACTCCGTGAGCCGACTTTCGGCAAGCGGAACTCGTGCTCAGAGACAAACGAGAAGCTCCGGATTACCGATTTCAGAGAAGCCAAATGATAATTTCGGAGACAAAGCCTCCATCCTCGGGGGGTCCGGAATGTTTTTAAACCTCTAATTCATATACAGCCGTGTTCCAACTTTCTTTTTCTTACTCAATTTGAGATTGGCGTTTAATGATGATGCATGTATAATTACCGGTCAATTTCGTTAATATCGGGGAGCCTTAGTAATTCGGTAAGTGACTAATAATTAAATTATTTGAATAAATACAGTAATGTAAACCATCTGCGCTTCTTTGGGTTATAAAATTTAAAAATTTAATCTCTCTTACTCAAAAAACGAAGGGAGAATGAATGTTACCCTTATCAATTTCCACCTCACACCACCCAGTACACAGAAAACGTACTCTTTAGCAATCTCTAGGTCATTAAAGAAGCACTTAACAACAAAACAACTCAACATGTAAACTTTCCAACTTAAATTGATGAGACTGTTTCTGAGAGGTTTCGTTACGGAGTATGTATACTTCATGTGACTTGTAGGATATCAGATTATCGATAGAAAGCTGTTTTCTTCGTACAGAGAGTTATTTTCTGATTTGTTATGTATCACTTGAATCTATCAACCTAATTGAAATCAGTAACGTTTTTAGGTAATAGATCGGTCAACTCTTCATGGCAAAAAAAAACAAAAATCTAGAATTCGGCTTTCACTGCTTGTGGCCCTTTACTTCCATTCTAAAGTAGTATATAAAATTGATAAAATATAATATTTTAATTGCATAAACGACTTATATTAACACATAAGTAAAACGATTATAATATGAAGGAATAGGAACGATTTATATTCTCAAAATCTAAAGCCTTTATCAACATCTGATTTTGTGCATGTGAATATCGATTCTCCGGTTCCACGAATTTTGCAGAATTCATTCGCATTTACGAGTATATCTGCCAATACAGGTATTGCAAAATATCTACGTATTATTCCTTATTGCGGCTTATATCTCTGCACGTCTTCTTCTTCTTCTATGGCACTACGACCAACCCAACCCAGTGTGGGTTTTGGCCTTCTGTAGAGTTTTTCGCCATTCCTTTCTTCTTATTGCAACCTCTCTTAAATTCCTCACTCCAATGGCATTCATATCGGTGTTCTCACTGTCCAGTCACCATTCCTTAGGTCGTCCACAGCTCTTGGTGCCATCTGGTTTTCCCATGGTTAGCCTTTTAGGAATTTGGTCATTCCCCATACTTATTACATGTCCAGCCCATCGCATTCTAGAAATCGTTCTATTTTTCATTATATCTGGCTCTGAGAAGTTCAAAATTATATCGTCTACGATGCAGACCTTGATCATTTATTGGCCCATAAATTTTTAAAAGTATTTTCCGCCCAATTGCCCCCAGTATTCTTTCGTCATTTTTGTTCATCACCCATGTAAAAACGAGTGGGTGATCCACTGACTTACTCACAAACTAAATAAGCTCAAAACCAATGGAAATATGGTTATTTTTTATGTATCTCTGTATTCAGGTTTGTTAATATCATTTATCCTTTATATATCTCTTAATTACTTAATTTCAAATTTATAGTTAATAGTAGCTCGTAAATGTTTTTGTGTTCATATGTTTGTTCTACAAAGTAAAACGTAAGCTCATCTTCCTTATTGTGTGCACCATCTGATTATGCACTTAACTGTGAGTACAATTCCGCACCCCCAACCCTTTAACTTTTCCTCTCTGCCCTTCTTCCTCCCCCTCGTCCTTTCCCTACTGCCCATCTTTCCCCCTGTTTTCCCTGGGCTTACATACGCTTACGGGTTTTGCTATGTTACCTGATGATGGCGATCATTCGCTGAAACCTGGTCGTGCCCGTATTAACATTCTGTGTAAGAAGTACAAAGTCTCTTTTCCTTCAAAAGATATTACTGAAACTGGCCGAGTATTACTCAACTATATTTTCTATAGATTGAGACACATTTTGTTTTCATAGAGCATTTTCACAGTCATGTTTTCTTTTATAAGGTTTATCGTTTCAAATAAAACTTCAATACGAACGTGAATGTTACCTC
This sequence comes from Ladona fulva, assembly GCA_000376725.2. Lineage (NCBI taxonomy): Eukaryota > Metazoa > Arthropoda > Insecta > Odonata > Libellulidae > Ladona > Ladona fulva. Next base: position 657,421 of record KZ308414.1, read on the forward strand.
GGGGTGTATTTTGCCCCTATTGCCTACTTGGGAAACTGAGGAGCCTTATCACAAATGGAAGTGGGTATCGTGTCTTATATTCTGTGAGCGTCACTGAAATGGACTCAGGTACAGGCAAGCTTCAGTACGCAATCACTATAAAAGAGGAGAGTTAAATTGAGACATAATTTCATTATTGAGTTCAGGAAAAGCGCATTCTTGGAAGATATAGCTGACATCCTGCGTCCTCCCTGTTAAGTAGGCAGTTCTGATATTGAGAGAAAAATCAGAGAAACAGATGCTAGAACTAGTCGTTTTAAAAATTCATTTTTCCTAAAACAATACGCAAAAGTAATCGATTAGGGGAGTAGAGTCATTGTGAACGCACCCCCTGCCACACGCCGAAAGATGGTGGCTTGCAGGGTACATATGTAGATGTAGACATTAAGTCCGAAAGGTGCAAAATAGAGGTCTGAAAGTTTTTCAACATAAAGTAAGGTCTTTGTTTCCTGCGATTAAAATGAGGAAAGCCGTTTCATGCTTTTTTTATTAGATATTTATGGGACTTTTTTCTCTTTTAATTCCTTTTCAGCTAAAAACTTACAGATGACTATCAAATTATTCTGTAAATCACTTTAAGGGGTAGGTTTGGCTATTCTGTCTCAAAAGCTCAAAAAGTCTCTCTTTCCTGTAGAAAAAAATTCACATTTTGAATCGTTACTGACTATCTCATCCTCCCTTTGTATTTATATATCTTACGAGTAAAAGTTGCTTGCATACTGCAAGCTTAATCTAAGATAGATTAAATAAGGCATTACAGACCACCTGTTNTTTATTTATTTAATTGCTTCATTTGAACCCCTCTCCTCCCCGACCATCTCTGTTTTTGTTTTTCTATCGACCCAACTTACTTCTTCCATTCTACGCCATAACCACATCTCGAAGGCCTGCAATATTTTATATTCCAATGGTTCACTTTAAGTTATACTCTGTCAGACTTGACGGGGGGTTTACAATCTAAAGCTCAAAAGATAAACGTTTTTAAAAAGGATTGGTAAAATAACTCCCCGAAGGAGTGTCGACCTCCCAACGTCTATAAATCATATGATAATGCATGCGCACACCGACCCTGTTCCGCCCTCGGTAGTTTCCCTCGAGGAACCTACATCAAAGTCCCGCCTGTAAGGACGTAAACAAGCTATCGAAAGGAAAGTAATGCGAGTCCCTTCATCTGAATACCCTTCTCTCCGATATTGCAACCAAAACCAGCCGTCTGGATGTCTCGGGCAAGGGGCATGCTTGATTCTGAAAGGAGTGCGATTGAAGCAGTGCGAAGGAAGGGTTGGGTTGGATGGTCACAAGGTCAGGCACTCGATTCGGATGTCACGCGGTCACCACGACAGACAGTTCAATCTTGGCGCTCCCTCCAGACCACGTCTCTACCTTCTATCTCCCGACACCGACATTCTGGAAAACCGTACGCCTGGACCACCGCCACCTCTGTGACTTGATTGCCTGTCGCGAGCCCCTTTCTCCCATTCGCTCTCGCCGAAAGGAGGATCAGAAAGTGGACTGATGTGTTTCGAGTCAGCCATGACAGATTATATCATAAAAACAAGCGTATATTAGGAATTGTCGGAAAAAGGAAATTTTCAAGAAATTATTTATCCGGAGAAGCGTCTATATAAAGAGATAGTGGACTTTTTTGTCCATTTTAAAAGCATGGGGGAAATAAAACTAGCCAAAATAAGAGCATTTCGCCAAATAGCAAGTATTAAAAGACATACTTGTATGAGGAATGCCTTTATGTACTAGTATAACAAAGGTAGGGAAGATATAAAATAGGTAAATATCGGCTACTGTCTATCTATGTTATCAAACAGCGATTTGATTCGAAAGAATCTCGCGCACTAAAATATAAACAAAAACTGAGACTTGACGTGCAGAATAACCATAATATATAGTTTGTCAAAATATAACAAAAGTGAATCACTGAAAAGTTCACTCTTTTACGAATATATAATTTCTTGCATATAACAATCAATCTCGTTTCCCGGAAAGGTATTGAAAAAATGGGTTCACTGGAAGGCAAATTAGAATAAATGAAATTTTGTAAAACAAGAGCTTCTACTCCCAAATATTACGGTCATATCTCAGAAATATTTTAAATTGTAACTATAAGTACTTTGCACCAGAAATTCTAAAAATAAAACTGCATGGCAAAACTGTAATAATCTTTTTTATCCTTTATATCTTTTATAAAGAAGATAACGAGCAATGTAAATAAAATAGTTCGGAGAGCCATTGTATAAGCCTTTTACTGACCATTAACGACATGTTTTAAATTGTAAAATAAAAAGAAAATTTGTTCATAAGAACCTCAGGATTTATAGAAAGACCGCTCTATAAACCTGTCAAAAATGTTTGTCAAATCAAGACACAACTTTCTCCTTTAAGACTTAATTTTATTGAAATTTAAGCGGATTTTAGTGAATTCTAATTTCATTTAATTAAAACATAAATGCTTACTTCTCATATTAGGCCCTCCTTTCTTACCGAAAAACTTTTTTATCATTACTTCTTAAACGGAAACTAGAACCCCTAATTCTATCCGTTTTGATAATTTTAACGATCTCGGACACAAGCAATAAACAAATACCAAACCCTCAGCCGAGAAAAACCTCACTAGACAGAACTCTTATCCTGGACTTCAGTGTTAGAAAGAGTCTTAACCATTCTTCCACCGCGAGTAAACTCACGTTATATTGGTAGGAGTAGTACTTGAAATTTTAAAAGTGATTCGACAGCTAAGGCAATTGTGTACATAGGTCCCCACCGGAGATCGAACTCTGGACCAATTTAACCAAATTAGAATGCGTTACCAACGTTATATTTCCAGTTTAAGCTTCATTCTTCTTAAGATTTAATTTGAGATTGTATATGCTGCGCGAACAATGCATAGGCGTTATAACAATAAAAAGTCAAAATCTCTTGAAATAATTGAGACGATTTACTCTAGCTAGTAAACCAGATCACATATTCACTGTAATTTATTCTTGACCACATAAACTTGAGTACCTTGAATAGTTTACTATTTGTATCTAACTATCGGTCTGTCTGCCCCAAAAGTCATCAGGACCATTTCTTTCATTTCCTGGTAATTTACCCCCCGCTTTGTCATGTAACATCTTCTGCCTTTGTTTTCCCCTCTGTCTTTTCCCTTGCATTCTGCCCTCAGTTACATTTTTCATCAATCCCTCTCCTCTCAATATCTGACCTACCTATTTCTTCTATCGACCCTTAATGTCTTTAATTTGTAATTATTAATAATTTTTGTAACTTATTGCGCTTTTTTGTATTTTTTTGTCATTCTAACTTATATGATATGATTATGAATATGATTACTGATATGTTTTACATACACATATATGTATCCATATATATGACAAGGATCAATNTCTTACCTTGCATAGAAATCGGCGAAAACTTACAAAAAACACATCAGAACACCACGAATAATCTGTACACTCAGAAGGCACTGTCCAAACTGGTCAAAATGCCTGCTGTGTCTACATGACAGCCTGTAGGCATAGTTGAACGTCTCTTTGCGAGGCCTCAGCACTGTCCAGTCGAGAAAAGTGCCCTATCCCGTTCTTCCCCGCTATCCCATTCTGCCCCGAGTTCCCCTAGTTGTTTATAATCTTCGAAAAGTTGCGCAGAGGTTTAATCTATGATTTATTTTTTTAGTTCAAACAGGAATCTGTCTATTTCTGTGTGAGCACCCAGCATGCCGGCATTCGGCACGTGACAAGTGGTGCGTGCACCATGATTCTACTTCCATACAGTTTGATTTCGCGTATCTGAATACTATCTGCGTGTCAGAACTTCACTGTAAGACTTCATGGAATTTTCTACAGTTTGGAGGAGTCTACACAAACAAAATCTTCGAAGATTTTATTATTTTTATGTTGAAATGCAAGTTACGCAGTTAATATCGCTGACATGCGTCACTTTTTGCATGGGTTAATTTTTTATTAGGATTTTATAATTCTTTCCCTTTGTTCTATTTTTCTATTTTCCTGAGTTACTAACCGGACTAATTTCTAATAAATAACCCCATGTTGACTTAGGGATACTCTAATGTTTCGAATTTACGCAAATAATAAAATGTATTAGCTTTGAAAAAAGGGTCCCTGCTACGCCTGTTTGTTTTGCAAACTGCAACACAAAATTCCTTTATCTTATGCAACCCTTTTTTTTCTACGCCTGTCTGTGCTGTAAACTGGAATACAAACCTTCTTTCTATGCAACCCTCTTTATTCCGCGCCTGTGCGTGCTGCAAATTGCCATACAAAACCGCCTACTTTTTTGCAGCTTGCTTTCCTTTTCCCTACGCCTGTATTTTCTGCAAACTACTTAACGCGTCGCCTGCTTCTTATGCAACCCGCCATGTGTATAGCAACTACCTGCTGTCATTTTCCGTAATTTTCTCCCTTTCCCTTCAAATTTTTCCCTATTCCACTTACGTGATCATCAAACTGTATATAAGTCACGTCATAATTTGCGTGTATGCTCAAATTTGATGGATTTTCATAAATTCCGTATTCAGTCGGTAAACGTCAATATTTATCGTTTTTTGGTTTGGAATTCAGCAAAAACAACAGCAATTTAAAATTAATGATAGAATGATCAACGAATGATTCGGTATTGCTACTCCGTTTATGTTTAAAAACAGTGTGTCCCTGCAAAATGAGCGAATTTCCTAAAAAACTAAATCAAAGTTTAATTTACTTAGAATCGATATCAACGGATTTAAATTGAAATTGCGAGAAAATAAATACCTTTGTACAAATTATGAGAATTTCGGCCATATATTTACAAACGCAGACAAATGAATTATTTGTAGCCAAGATTAAATTAATTTTTTAGCCGCTTTTCTGGTTTACTGTAATACTAATTTATATTGCGACATTTATCTTCTGAAGAAAGTTAATCTTAATAATAATAGTCTCTCTTTCATAGCGTAGCAATTCTTTCGTAAGCTAGCAGCTTGAAGCCACAAATATTTAATGATAATAGTAAAATAACATCTTTATTTGGGACAGATTGAGATTGTTTCCTCTTCCATGTAACCCATGAGGCTTGTGGCTTCTTGAGACTAACACAATGCTTCCACTGCCTATTATTACATAGATTTTTAGCTCCGGTACTCATTTTCACAGGCTATGTCTACCTCCTCAAAAAAGGTCGGCAGGTCAATTACATAGCTGGGTTTAAAAAATAAAATCCACCGAACTGCGAGTTACTTTGTGGTAATCCATACCAAGAAGAAAAAACAGGAACTTTTCACTAGGAAACTAATTCCGTGTTTAATAACAACTTTGCATATTACACACACACTAATAGATACACGACATGTTTCATTGCTTAAGCAACATCTTCAAGTGACAGGCCATCCTAAGCAACACATACCAGAGCAAGTAAAAAGGGGGGGAAAGGTGGGGGAGGAACACAAAGGACAGAATGGGTGAAAGGCAGTATTCGCAGAAAAATATTAGCTTGGAGGAAAACTGGAAATAGGAGACGCAGGAAGGTGAGGAAGAGTTGCGGTTAGTAACGGAGAGGAGGAAGGAAAAATATATTCATTGGTAAGGGTATATTTTGGGTTGAGGCTTTTTTGAATTATCTCCATTTTTTCAAGGATATTAAGTCGACTCCCTTTCTTTGCTAAGTGTAGGATTTTAGGTTTAAAATCGGCGGAATGATTAGCAGATAAAAGATGATTCGCAAAATGCGAATGTTGAGAACCATTTTTTATGTTCTTTTTCCCTTAAATTAAAACATCTACCTCTTTGACCAATGTAAATACTATCACAATCAAGGCAAGAAAGTTGATAAACGCCTGACTTCAAATACGGATCAACCACATCTTTGCCATTGCAGAGAAAATTTTTAAGGCAAAAATTATTGTAAAATACTGGGCGAACGCGACTCTTAGGAAAAAGTTTGGCGATTTTATATGATAAGGACCCACAGAAGCTTAATTTACGCCAGCAAGGAGGAGAAGAAGTTATTCTAGAAGAGTAAATCTTTTTTATTGCCAATTTTTTAACTTTGTTTTCTAGCATCCGATTGATCGAGTCCAAAGAGAATCCGTTAACCTGTGCAAGATACAATATAATATTAAATTCTTTCTCAAAGTTCGAGGGTGAAAGGGGTATGTTTAGCAATCTATGGAGAAGGGAATGAAAAGCAGCAAATTTATGAGAATGATGGTGGTTGGAGGAGAAAGGAATCAAGCGGGAGGTGTAGATGGGTTTACGGTTTATACAAAAATCTAAAGTATTTTGGGTTAGTGTTATGGATAGGTCAAGGAAGTTAAGGGTATGATCACTTTCTAATTCATGGGTAAATTTGAGGAAAGGATTAAGGGAATTAATTAGGTTTACAAAGCAGTTCAATTGCCTTATAGTTCCAGTCCAAATACAAAAAATATCATCTACATACCTAAACCATTTAAAAACAAAATTCAATAAATTATTGTCAGAATTAAATAAGTTACATTCAAGGTGATTTAGAAACAGTTCGGATAAAATTGGGGAGAGTGGTGAACCAATAGCCAGCCCCTCCTTTTGGACATAAAACTTTTTATCAAACAAGAAAGAATTCAGTTCTGTACATAATCGGGTAAGCGAAATTTTACTGGCTCAGGTATGTGTTGCTTAGGATGGCCTGTCACTTGAAGATGTTGTTTAAGCAATGAAACATGTCGTGTATCTATTAGTGTGTGTGTAATATGCAAAGTTGTTATTAAACACGGAATTAGTTTCCTAGTGAAAAGTTTTTCCTGTTTTTTCTTCCTTACATAGCTGGGGATAGAACTCCGACCGCTACGTTACTGAGACCATAAAGAAATGAAAGGAAACTAATTTTATGAATGTAAATAGTTTTCAATTATCCATATTTTTCTTGCAAGTGTAAGCCAGTTTTATTTAATATACTATTGTATAAAGCTGCAAAAATATACCAAAATATTCGAGAGAAATCGAAAGAAAAGGAAGAATTTCCGTAAATTTTATCCATTTGAAAGGCCATCCACTACGCATTAAATAGCATGGCATAGGAAAAGAGGCATAAGACGGGCATATCTTCCTCCAGTCTATTCGCAAAATCCTCAGCTACGGCAAAAATCAATCTTCTGACGTCCCGCAAACTTCATAACCTAAGCTGCAGGAAAGTAGGTTCCATCATCATCGATATTGAAATCTTCAGAATATTATCGGGAGGCATCGCTCAAGATGCGGAGAACTACCACCACATTCTATATTTCCTCTTTCATTCTATAGTCTCGCTTCGACACCAAAGCAGCGGCTCTTTAGATTTAACCCATTTTTGTTTATTTTTAATTTCCTTCGCGATTTGTAGAGACGATATTCTCATTTTCTTCCTATTCACGCTCCTACCTTTATAATTTTTTGATTTTACGCTGAGCTATGGAGCAGAGATGTTCCGATATGCATCGTGACCCTTGCAATGCGGGGAGGCCCCTGAGATTTACATAGAGAGGGCGCCCTTATTACTTTCTACGAGCCTTGAGACTAATCTACACGCCGCTGCTACAAAGTATGGAATCGTAAGACTTGACTTGTTGTTTATTTATCAAACTTTTTAAATGATTTTTCCGTTGCTGAGTTCATAATACATGTCATTCATCATATATTTTTAATATTTTTCTTTATAATCCACGATATCACAATACAAATATATTGTTGATATACGTGTGCATGGTAATTGGCGGTTTTCACCAAGTTAACATCGAAGTCAATTTTACCTTTAGTTATTAATCTCATACATACGAAACGAAAGATTAAATTCATATTATCAATGGTCGATTTTGATTGAAATTTCTGATTTCACCATTCCCTTATAATGATGATGATAATATGTCAACATGCATGATGTTTGCGAGAAAAACGTTAAGTCTATTAAACATCTTTCCTTTAAACATCTTTCCTATAATCACCTAATGAGTCTTGTTTTTTGGAAGTCTCGTTTGTTTTCATATTTGAAAGGCTGAATTTCGCTGAAAAAAAACATAACGTTCTTTCTATTGTTTTTCGATATAAGATAAAGGCTTTTCGGCAAAAGAAAGCTTTTTCGAAATGCATTCATAGAGTTTCCTGTCTCTGTAGAAATCTTCCGTTTCAGTTACATCTGTAAATCTTTAAAACAAGGCGTTTCCTTCTACTTACTAGCAAGCATTTCTAAATATATTTATCATATTAATGCAAAAGCCGGTTCTGTGCGGTATTAAAGCAGAAGGGAGATTTTGGGATAGGCGATAGGGAATAGGTTTACGAGCCATTATGAGTGAAGCAGTTAGTTCTTTCTTTCCTTGTTGAGCTATAATACTGCACGTGGAAAATGTACACATAAGAGCAGCAAAATAAACACAGAAAAACACTTTTCATGGCGTGCAGTAAGGGGTGACCAAGAATTATGTCATTATTCGCCATCATTCCTGTCTCAATAGTTTCCATTCTATCATAACCATGAGCAATACCAAGACAACATTTTAAAAATTTATATTATTCTCTATCCTAAATCGAGAAAGAAAATATAATATAGGCCAACTATCTAGATATGGCAGCAGGGCCGAGAGTCAATTTATGTTATCGTTCATTGCTAGAGAAGTAGTGAACTCTCCAGTCGAGAATGACGGAACTTAATTTAAGAAACTTCAATGTGTATACATATTTATTATTGTATATATTTTATCCATCAGAGATAGAATGTGTGAATTGTAAGTAAATTAAAATATTATATTCCATTTCCATTTTTAATGTAAATAAGATGATATTCGCTATAGGCTTTGGTGGGTACTAGATAAATTTCCTACGTAAAAATTTCTAATAAATCGTACAAAAGAACGCACACTACGCCAGAGGTGTAGCCAAGGGGCGGTTGTGGGGGTTCAATCCCCCATGAAAACAGAGCCAACGATAATCGAAAGTATACAAGCAACAATAATCGAAAGCATAGAGAGGATGGCTTCTTGCAATTATGCCATACAAATACCGCTGGAGACTCGCAAGGTATACATGTTAAAATAAATCGGTTTCTATTTTAGTTAGATTTTGAACGGAAGTATTCCTGCCCCTAGATTGTTGGGCATGCATTGTTTACTTCATGGCTCTGAAACCCCAATGGACAATTCCTGGCTACGCCCCAGTACCACGCCAATGCTAACTATGAAATAAAAATTCAAATGACTTTCATACTTTTCAGATTTTAGCAACAAAATAAGTTGATTCATAAAACGAAAAGACTATTATCCTCCCAGCAAAGAAGAGTATTGCGACAAAGCGTAATTTACTGATAAGCTTTAACCAGGAAAAATCCAATAAAAGATTTTTGGAACGAATCCTACTGGATGGCGGAAAACGCCGGAAAATCCAATTCCAATGGCGGTGGATTTGGGCTTGAGTTCATTTCCACAGTTCTCCGTGTAAGCAAGATTTGTCATTCTGTCGACCAAGCGATAAACGTATGGTGGCCACCCTCGTAGTGGATCCCTTCTGACCCTCGCAGCATAATCATCCCACTGTCCTCCGTATGATAAAGCTGCGCAACCACTTTCTTCGGATGATTCCTTCCCGCCCCTAGCAGCATAAATTTGCCCGTCAGTTCCGCCATCAACATCCCCACAATTTGACAAGAGCCTCATCTTTTACTCACAGTTCCTCTTCGCACCCCATTTCTACGTCCATCTCGGTCGACTCCGCGTCACTGACCTTTAACACGCGAGGACTTCTCCGCGTTGGAAAGTAAAAACCCGGCCCACTCCCTTTTCTCCTGGGTGTGGCAATCCGGATATTGATGGAAGCCATTTTAAGGTGGAGAAAGAGTGGGAGAGTAGGACGAGGAAAGGAAAGGTAAGAATGAGAATGGGCTACGAATGAGAGAGAGTTTCTTCCGCGAGGACTTCGACTCCTATTCTTCTGTACCGAATATTTTATGCTGAAGGCCCCCGCTTAAGAGTTAGCGCTTACGGCTGGAATTGAAAAAGTGCTCTTCTTTCTCCCCCTCTCCCGCTCTTCTAGAGCGTATATCCAACAAAAAGTCTTTCTTTTTTCTTTCTTTTCACTGGACCGACCGTCAGGGCGGAGCTGCTATTCGGTGAGAGATATCACTCTACTCTAAATTTCAGTCCTCCTTACGGAGAGGACTCTTTTCGAGTTTCCATCTGGCGTTCTCCTTAATGGATGCATTCTGTTTTATTTCGATGGTAAAACATGGGATCTCTTCCTCGTGAACGTGGGGATTAAACCGCGGTGCACAGTCCGTGCAAGCGTTCTGCGCGTGCTAATTGCAATATTAAATGCTAACGAGATTCTGGTTACGCTAAGTTCTCCGGAATGAAATCTGTACCTAGAGGCGCCTTTCATATTTTCCATTGTCTACCGAAAGGAATTTTCTTTGCCTGAGGAGGATTTTGTATTTTAGATTTGAGTATAGATTCCCTAGGCGTTCGCATATTACATGTTCTTTTGTCGTATATGTTAATCTTATGAGGATCACGTGCATGCTAAATATTCTACGGTAGATAATCCTGCTAAATATCATTCGAAAAAGTAGAGCAACTCTTTAAAACAATCTTTCTTAATTATCCTTTAAAAGGACTTATACCTGCTATCTAGGCATCCACAAATTTTTCGGGAATATGATAACTGGATATGAATAACTGGCAATATGAGTGGTTAAATATAATGCTAAAACCCAAGGAATAAATGGAAAGAAAAATAAAAGTCATACGTACCAGGACTCGAACCCAGACTTATTTAGTATTCAGCCAGGAGGCAATTTTTGGTACCATGGAATACACTTTAAGTATTTCGGTAAAAGAGAGAGAAAAATGCATCCTTCATTATCTTTCATCACTATTCTGTTCATGGCTATAAAAATGAGAAAGCTACTTAGGTATGCATGATGATTATTGATGACATTCATTTGAACAACTCCTTACTGAAAGCTATTTAAAGTTATTTTATAGGGTCATTGTGCTACAATTTAATGGACCTTTTCCAGGAACGCCGGTTCGGCTCTGTGAGGAAAGCAAGAAAAAAACTACCTCACTCCTCATGTTTCCTCATTCCATCTCCAGGACTTTTGGTAGCTAACGGATGAAAGTTTGTTGATCCAATCAGGCTTGGGGCTAATCAATGTGTAAACACATGTGATTAAACACCATGTGATTCGTATATGCGTAGCTTTTGAACAGCTCTAGAAAAGTAAGACACCTATTAAAACATTTTACTGGATATATTCAAAACACACTACTAAACACAAAACACATTACTGGTTTCAATTAATTAATAGTCATATTTTGATCCTAAAGAAGACTATTAATTATTTGAAAAGTAATTTTCAGTTGAATAGATCCTGTAGATTTTTTACAAAGTATCTTATTTTTCTAGTAATGGAATTACACCAAATTCAATCAAATTTATTCGCACAACTCGTTCACACGCTAAGCCTCGTTTGTTTGCTTAATAATAATAAAAATAATATATACTAAGTAATACATATTTATTAATACTTAAGTAAATGCACCTGCATACTTTTATTTCTTTCTGTACATCTTCCACGCACATCTATATTTTCTCTTCATACGTATACTAAGGTGTAACGGTAATCCAAGATATCATAGCTTAGCGAATACAACTGTTATTTGCCACAAATAATTCGTAATAATTTTAGATAACTACGGACACCACCAGGGATATTACCTCAAAAATACCGCGCCAAATTCTTATTGCTTCCTTCAAAAAAGCCACGGTGGAGTATCAAAAATCAAGTCAGTCATCGCATAACCCTCCGCGACCGCGTGTATGATGTAAGACGAATTCGTGAGCGATATTAAAACGAGGGAATCGCGAACGAGCGGTGCCCGGCGCAAATTACGGATTCCGCTGCAATTCCACGCCAAACCGCAAGGAACTGGAAATGGGACGAGCGCTGAGAACGACGCTCCGTATTTTGCGGAACACCCTCAATTTTTTCCCCTCAGGAAGCCAGATGAAAGAACCTCCCGCGATGCATACATCAACCGAGATACAGAGCGCACAAAAGGCGTCGGGATGCGATGGAAGAATCCCACGAGAGCCTTTAAAACTCCTTTCGAGGTTTTTTCCTCCTTTTTCGACCTCGCTCCTTTTTCTCGGAGCATTATCGCCCGAGAGCAAGAAGCGCCGCGCGCGGAGGGAGTGGGAACTACTCTTCCGCGGACGTGAGGCAAAAAAGTGAGAATGCGGGATTTGGAAACCGAGGAGGGAATGACAGGGAGTTGAGAGATTAATGCCCGAGAGTCGAGCGGAGTGAGAAGAGAGCATGCCGGGGCCCACAAGTGGTTTAAGGTCGAAGAAGCTGGGGGAATATAAAAGGTTGACCGAGAGATTTCACCGAAAGGTGAAAGTCCGAGAGGCAAAGGATGGTTGCGCGCCGATCCGGGAATCATTTATCAAGGCCGTGCACGTGTCCCCAAATCACGTCTTCACTTCCTCTTCCACCAGCTTGGGCATGCAAAATGGGACCGAAACGAAGGTTCGGAAATCGATAGTCACGGCTCCGAAGCATATTTGGATTATACGCGATTTTTTACGAAAAAATCACTCACTTGATACATTTCTGATTTTTTATGGCGAAGGTTTGGTCAATCGATGCAACCGATGCTAAATGAACCCTATAAATGTGAGGAAAGTATTAATAAAGTCTCGAAAGGCTTCTGGATAGCCAAGTGGGCAACGCGTCCGACTTAGGTAAAATGGGTCCCGGGTTCGATTCCCGGGGAGGGCCTACGTACGAAATGACCTGAGATGTCGAAGCAAGTGTCGAAATTAACAGTGCTACTACTATGAAGTCTCGGGCCAACCAGAGTTAGTTTCATAGGCGACCGGAACATAATAATGAAAGAAAAACGTGAATCTGCCAATCGTTTTCACTGGTGCTGCTTCTAGAAAACTCCTGTAGTTTGTGATCAAGCATTTCTTCGTATCGTAGCATACTACACGTTCTGGTGCGTTCTTGTTGCTTGAGTGCCATAGACCATACAATAATAATAATTACCGTATTTACTCGAAAATAACCGTCCCTCGAATATAACCACCCCCTTTGTTTTGGGGTGAAAAATATAGAAAAAAACTAGTACGCGAATATAAGTGCGCGTGAAAAGTGAATTACGCGAATATAACCACCCCCTCTGTTTTTAGGACGAAAATTTCGGAAAATGTTTAAAGGTTAGGCCCAAATTGAGCCTCTATGCCACCTAACCTTTTATTTTATTATACACTATCATTACTAATTAAATAAATACAAAAATATCAAAAATCGCAAGAAAATAAAGAAAGACTTCGTGTGTAAAAATCTCTACAACTGCAAGTGGTAGAAAAAAACCACGTCTCGGAGAAACACCAACACAAGAAGGGAGAGAAATACCCGCTAAAACACAAAGAAAAATAAAAGTTTCAGTTTAAACAAAAAGATTGATACATAAAAAAGTATATATTTATAAAAGGTAAAAATAAAAATCAGCCTATGGGGTTTCTTAAGTATCAGCCGGCATATCTGTTTATTCAATAATAACTTAAAATCGGTGTATTAATAATTAAATTTACCCTTTTTTTAGGAAAAGTCTTAATTTAAATAGAGAGCTTGTGTTGGTAAGTACATACATACGGCTTGAGTGGGTCTAAATTTTTTTATTTACTGGCGTAACAATTATTATACATCGAACACTAATGCATATTTGGTCAATCTTCTTAAAGCTTTGCGAAGTTTTATGTAAATAAATTTACTGTAACTCGAAAGATTTAACTTGAAGCTCTTAACGAAAGGCGTCTATTCCCTTTCTATACGTTAAAATTCACATCAAACATGAAGCTACACACTCTCGACTGATTCAGAGTAAAATAATGGAATGGGAAAATAACGACATTCCACCGCATTAACTCGACTATACAAAGCCAGGAAATAGAGAGAATGTACTTAGTTGTATTCGATACTGTACGTATCTATGTACAAATGTCCTCATAGGAGAAGGTGTGGGAATACACTAACTCCATGCCGTATTACCTCAAAACGTTGTCTATCACTCAGGTCTCTTGAGCCTTGAGCAAAGCGTCCGTGTGCCATTCAAAGAATATTTAATACGGCTTTGAGCGTTGGCACAATAGACGCATCAAGCTGCAGGCCCAAAATTCAAAGGCGTTTGAGGCACTTTACGTTCAGTTATTATGAACGACGCAACCTTTCAGTGCAATGATGAGAAATATCCTTCGAAAACTCAAAACGATGGCTAATTAATTTACTAAAATTGAGATGACTGCTTGATGTGTCCCTTTCACAGCTTCAGAGGGAAAATAGCACTAAATGTGATGATATAAGGAAGATATATCTAAAACTAGACAACTCCTAAAATAAGAGAGAGATCCTCGAAGAAAGCCACAATTGTAAGTAGATAAAATAAGGAAAAAATACAATGTGGTTGGAGAGTTGATTACTACATCCGAGTTTCTATAGGAAACATAAACCCCATTACCTGATCTCGTTAAACTTTGTAACTTATTTCCCGTAAAGTAGACATTATATAGTTATTTATTCTGACTGAACTACCTGACATGAGATAGCATAATATATATGAATATATAATATACGATGAATGATATAGGAAAATAGAATACATGAGTGATTTTTAAAAACTCCGCAAAGTTTATGCAGGCAGAACATAACAAACACATAAGCTGGAAATTGACACTTTTGTGTTTCTTTTTGGATTTTCTGGCTGACGAAGCTTGTGAGCATATTTCATCAAGAAAAATGTACCGTAGTATAAGCTTTTAAATCCATCTAAATTTCATACGGGAATGTGGCAGAGAAACGGGTCAGAGAATCCAACCACAGATTATGAGAAATATAAATATTATTACTATATAATAACTACATGAGGAAAACTATCCTTGCTAAAACAATGAAAAAAAATTTGAGGAATGAATACAATCGACTGCATCTATGGATCTTTTATTATATAAATATTTAGCAGTATTGTAACTAGTTCTATCATCAAGAACTATTTGATATTAATATCCTGATAACATTCCATATTTCAGTTCCTTCAACCGGGTAATAGTATAGAATTGTTGAATGTTTTAATAATTATCATAAGAGAAATAACTGGAACATTTACATATGAAACACTGATTAATTTACGCTTAGGAAATTTCGTGTATGACAAAGAAATATTTAGCTGGTATGCTTCTTATAATGACTTCCTTTCGTTTAATTCTAGGAATTATACTCGTATAAAGCTAGTCTGTTTTGTTATATCGTATCCTAAACTACCCTTTTACTCTCTGGCACTAAGTCTTGGCTTAATAACTAATCCAATACTTAATCTGATAGCTCTTTCTTAATTTCATAAATAATTAATCAAAAAAATTAGAACTAAGTTTACTTGCGCAATCATCTAATATATACTAGAAGAGAAATTTGCTTATACGGTTCTTATTAAGACATGCATTTCCGTATATCTTTGATAAAAACTGGCAGAATGGGAGGGAGACGGCAAGAGTAAATTCAAGTTACTTTGCTAGGAAAGAGCTTTTAATTAAACCTAAAAGTTTTTCTCTGCGGAGCTCATAAAGATTGAGAACGAAAGAAGTAGAAACACCGCGGTTTTATTACCAAGGATCTTGGAAATCACTCCAATTATATGCTCTAGCGGCTTGTAGACATCTTTAGGGTTTAGGGAATGGAAGCTTCTCCTTTTCAGGGAAAATTTTCTTCATTTAGTGGGGCTCCTTAGAGCCACTTGATAGACTTGCTGCCTCTGTGAAAACCGCGGTCTGAAAAGCTTCCTTAAACGGAATGAAAATGCTTTGCGTTATAGCTTAGTTATTTAGAGCATCAGTGGTCAATCATTCATAATCAATGAGTCCATTATGCATGATAATAGTTATGATAATGATCAATAATAAATGCGGTCTCTGGAATTCATTGGTAGGTTTTTATGTACATAGCTTACATAATTCCTAAAACTTAACGAACGAGTAACTGGGCAAAGCAGAAGAACCTGGAATTTCCTCTCCCCCTCTATCTTATCCACCACGCAATACATCGTTAGATTTTTTTATGGATGGGACGTACATAAGTATGTGTACATAAATGTACTTTGTTAGACATTAACTTTAGTTTCCTCTGGATCCAATGCGCCACTTATAAATATGTAAAGCGCAACTTTTGGCTGGTGCGGTATAAGTTGGCAATGCCTAATTTGCTGCATCCGCCCCGAAGATCTGGGTTCGACTCCCGTTCACACATTTATTTACTTTCATTTGTTCCTTGTTTTTTCCACGCGCATGACACATACTGCATGGTTATTCCTAAATCTCTTTTCTAGATGGTGCCTTTGCTCTCCTTCGGTGAGTATTAAGATTTTACAAGAAAATTGTCTTTATTTCCTTATACGTCCTTGTACGTCCGAATCGATGGTAACATGATATTTCACTCTCCAAATCAAACAGCAATGAAGCTGACATTTAATGAGATTTCCCGTTTCAGAGGCACTATGTATTTATGAAAGAGCAAGCGGAGTGAGAAAATAGGATATTGGGAGAGATCTCGGAAAGGGGTTTATGGGAGATGGAGTAGGAGTACGACGGCGTTTGATACCGTAAGTTCGACAAACAAAGAAACGATATTTACAACAACCTACGCTCGTAAACGAAGGAGCTAAAGAGCGAAAAAATACGGCCTAAAACGGAGAAATTTCCCGAAAGATGGCGGAGGAATTAGCGTGAGAACAGAACAGATGAATGAGCGGATATTTTTGAGAAAAGATATGAATGGCATATCTAATATTTATTCTGAGATACTCTATAAAACCGCGAGTATGAATGTAGCAAATAAACATAGAATGACATTTAAATTGACGATATTTTTTTGGGAAAAATTGCATACAAATTCTTATTTACCTACCTCAATTCTTAATATACCTACCTCAACCATTTTTCGTGCAATAACATCCCATTCCGAAAATAGAAAAAAATTACACAATATAAACTGATGTAAATAACATATAATCTTCCAAAATATTTTAATAATTATAAACAGCGTTATATACAATTAATTAAAAACATTATATACAATTAACGTACTTTTACAAATGCATTAAAATAAAATCAACATAACCATAAACAAAATAATACATTTTTTATTATAATAGCCAAATTATTACTATCAAAATTTATTTGTAGCAGTTTTTTTTATTTTAACTTTCTTATTTTGAAATTTTGCTTGCTCTGAAGGTTATCTGGTTGGTCATAAGAATTTTTGCTACCATTATACTTCGTGTAACCAATATGGCTCGAAATCATATACGAAAATCAGTCCTGTCGTGAATCATCGTCTTCTGTATCGCAGACGTTGACCCGCTATTTTTATATGAACGCCGTCCACGAATATGAAATCGAAACAACCAGCTCTCTCATGCATAGGAAAATCTGACTCAGTAAGTTTGCGCAAAGAGAAAGTATATTGATTTATGGCGGCTATTGGACCAACGTACGCTATCCAAACTCCATGCGATATTTATCGTCGTTATCGGTAAGTTTGGACAAATATTCGCAGTCACTTGCAAATAACTTCCAGTTTGCTGTTAGAATCAGCTTTGCCAAAACGTGTTTGAGAAAGGCAAATGATTATACAAGAGACATTTCTTAGAGTGCATAACAAAATATGAGGTTAAAATTAAGCATGTGGTATGTTCAGATTTTCTAGATAATAAACCGCTTAAACGGTGTGAGATAACGAATTTTCTAAGCCCTAAGTTGTATCCTGATGAACTTATTTTCAATTGATTACCTCTGGTAGGATTAAATTAACGTCTTGTTCTCAGTATCGGTGGTGTAGGAAATAGGCTGAAGCTCAGCCGCGCTGAGATAATAATAAATATAAGCGTCTTTATTAAAGGGAATATTGAGACTTCCTAGCCTCTTCTTACATGTAACCCTTTGTAATTGAATATTTAAAAGAAAGATATACCTTTTTGGAGATACATAAAGAAAAATCAATAAAAGAAATGAAAATGATCTTAGGAAATGTGTACTTTTTCCACAATTTTTAGTTTAACAGTAACATACACAGAACCGGGTTCGACGGTTGATCGTCGTTTACTGATCAATCGTCGAAACCGTATGTATGTTACTGTTAATACATACGGTTTCGACGATTGATCAGAAGATGACGACCAACCGTCGAACCCGGTCGTGTGTATGTTACTGTTAAAATAAAAATTGTAGCAAAATACAAATTTCCTAAGATTCTTTCCATTATGGATTTCCACAACACCTCGCCTGATTCTTTGAAGGAAAAGAAATGAAGTTAAGCGGGTTTTTTAAAAAAATACACCTAAGTAAACTAAAAACCTGAGATCTCAGGTTCCAATCCTGACTAAGGTATGGTTGTTTTTCTGTTTCGACAAGTAGTTTATTACGAACGTGGTTTTTAATTTTGTCGAATAACGATGTGAATGATGCGTTTTCCATGGAGAATCGGACACAAAAAAGTATGATAACATCGAACCAGGGTCTTCCGCTTTCCTGCTCAAGCCATCTAGACTGTAGCCGCCACTTAGAAAGACGCGGATTAGAATCCCGATTCTGTCAGACTTTTTCATATCCGTTTTATCCTTGGGGATATTCCTAGCTGCACGACCTTTGGTGCAATAACATTCTCATCCTTTTCAACTTGATTAGTGTTTTTTTCAAAAGATGACGGAGAGAATCTCACTCAGATCAGTGAAATAATTAATCGTTTCAGTGTTATGACCGACTGTATGACCTTATTTTTCCGGCCTTTTCGTTAACCATTCCTCTACTTCATCTCTCAAAAATTAGACATCGATAGAGGGAATTGCATTAACAAAAGGACACTGCAGTAGTAAAAATACTTACAAGGAAAAGAGACGCTCAAAAACTCCAGAAAGAAATTTAAAGGGACCACTAGGAAACCATCTCTCAGAATAAGGGGTAATGATAGATGCTGTCTCTACACCTCAACGAGAAAGGCACTTTAATCATGAAAATGTGAGAATGGTGTAGAATTACTCACACTTCACCCCACCTTGCATTAACCTGCGCATAAAAATGGAAGCGCTAAGTGCGGAACGTGATTTCGTGAGTAAAACAATGTTTCCCTAATTCCAGAGTGTCTCATTGTAGCATCCACTCTCTAAACAAGGTGTGCCGATGAAGAATTTAACCAATTTCTGGGCATCAAATCTTCCAACGTAAGGTAAGATGCTCTGATCCCTCCGCCAAACTCATGTCAACACCGTGGGTATTTTCCAATCCCTCTCATCCTCTATTACCAAGGAAATATCTTTGACGTTTACCTTATAAAGACAAAACCTAAAGTTAACTTAACGTAAATTCATTATTGTAGCTCTTCCAAGATAGAGGAGATAACAGCAACATCAACAGAGGTATTTCATTTCGTTTCATATATATTCAGGTTCTATTCTAGGAGGATCCCTCGCGTAGTTCACGGAAATGATTAAACATATTAACAGTTGCTTTAATGCGATAAATAAATCTTATTGAAGAATTAAATTTCCTCTATATCAGTTGGAAAAACAAATATCTGAACAAGGAAATGTAGACAAGAGTATCTTAATCTGTTGTGGGACCAATTCTCACAAATACAGCGGAGACACGGGTGGAAACAAGCAAAACCACACACATACCAGAAACAGAGGAGATGAGAATAGGAGGAAATGTGGGAAGACGTTAAGAGATAGAATGCGCAGTGAACGCATTGGAGAACAACTACAGATAACAACGGATAAACGAGTGGACGCGGACAAGACGACAAGAATGTAACAATCATATCACAAGAGTGTAGAATTGTAAGAATCGACAAAGATAACGTATTACCAGTAGGAATGAGATCACGATGCAAAAGATGGAGAGAATCTTTTTAAGTTTAGAAGAAACAGACAGCAGCCTATCCACAAAACAAGAAAAGGTAGGATTTCATCTAATAGCGCTTTCAAAAATGTATTTTACATGTACATATCGTTCGTGTACCATAAAAATTCACAGTGCACCGTGAATACATATATTTTGTACATATTTAGAAAATCTGAACGGCTCTCGTTGATAAGAAGTAAAATCTTTGGGGGTTTTATTCATAGCTTCTCACGGCTAGTTTTAAAGTTGCACAGTGCCATAATATAGCATGAACAAATGTAAATACAAATATTAAGCACGAGATTGATTGTAAGTATGAATTAACAATCCTAGGTGCTGATGAATACAAATTTTCTGTTATTTTGAAATTTTAGGAGTAATGACATTTGAAACCTTCGAAGCATTTCACCAAAATTGCTCAGTAAGTAATTTTAATTGGCTATTTCGCCAACCAAATAACTTTTGAGTAGTTTTGAATATTCAGGATTTTTGCCATTTATAGATACGCCAAGCGAATGTACATACAATATCTAACAAGGGTTAGATGTAAGAAGAGACTTGTTAGTCTCAATCTCGCCCTGAAATAAAGACGCTGTATTATTATTATTATTATTATTACAATGGGTATTCGGGTCATAAAAATAATAGTGAGTGCAGTTAAATTACACTATACACGTACATTCATTAACCGGAAACTCACCCCATGGTGCTGATTAAGTCACGTCAAAACCATGATGACAACTGAAAATGAAAGTGTGACATGACTTTTGCTGCTTCGCATCTTTCAGCTGCTTTAAGATTCATATAGGAAAGTAGTACTAACGTTTTAGAACTAATTTACTGGTGCTAAACTCTTTAAAGCAGATGGGATCGAATATTGCATGGCGAAGGTTTCTCAAGGGTAATTTGTCGGAGTTTGATTCTACGGCCCTATCCTAAAAACCGATCGGCTTTAACTGCACTAAAAATTTCTGTTTAAAGCCCCGACAGATTTCCTCTCAGAGCTCTGGAGAAGGCAATTCAAGGCGAGTACGACCGTAAAAGAGACTTCAGAAGTTCTTTTTAAGTGACTGGCAGTAAAATGCTTCCTTCAACGCCTAAAGTACCAAATAACAGCGAGGCGATTAGTCATTTTCCTTGGTAAGTACGTCTATGAAAAGCGTGTTAGTATTGGAAACTCCCACAACTGAAAAGTTTGCTAGGTCACACTGGGTACAACATCATGTCAAATTATTGGTTACTGACTCATATTAAACTGGAAAGTCGTATTTGAAAGTGTGGCTAGATGTGTGAACTGGGTGTATTCACGAAAAACCTGAGTGGTGGTTATTTTTACACCAAATCGTAAATGAATGCATAGCTATTTACAAATAAAAAATGTGTTTCCCAGCTCCAGCTTCATTATTAACGTAGTTTATTGTTCATAAAAATGATTCATACAGAAATCAACTCATTGGTCTCTAACTAAGTCAACATGGAGTTACTAATTAGGGAGTGTGAAGGTTTGTAATATTAGGGAAACTAGAAATAGAAAACATAGAATAATTACAAAATGCATTTTTACAGTTATTACTCATATTATATACTCTATGAGTCCATGAGGACCAATTCTGTCGTACGCGAAAATGAAGAAAACATATTTTGATGACTAATGACATAAATGTTGGAGTAAGTTACCAAAAGACTAAAGAGGAAGCTTCAAATATGATATAGTAAGACACATTAACCTATCGAATACTAAAACACTTATTGACTGACTATTAAAATAGAGAAAAAAACATGAGACGTAATTCCAAAGAAAATATGTTATGTTGAATCAACGGTACACTAATAATAAAATTTGCATCGTTATTTATCATTCTGTTCAACGATATTTTATACTAATTAGCTCTAACTTTATAGCTTTATTTCGTCTTTTTTATTTTACAACATTAATATTCATATTATTTTCTTATACACTTACTGTAAGTGACTTATTTGTAATTTCAGCTATCGTATATTTGATAGTTCAGAGAAATTCAAACAGCAGAAGTATTTTAATCTTTTATTTTTCCCTTGGTAAAACATCCTAACACCTCGTGCAGCACAAAGTTTTGCAACACTTCGTGAGGAATTTCATCACAATTTTCAATACTGACATTGGGTCCGATAACACAATCTTTCTCTTAGCGATAAATCTTCGAGACAAATTACTCGGCAATCATAGGTGACCCAGCGCCCAGCCCGAGTGTACTCAAGGTTTCAGGATCGTTCCCTAACAGAATCGGAACGATTTTGAGTCTCCAAGGACCAAAAACTATTCCTATAGCAGGCAAAGGAGCAACTTCCAGCCCTCATCGCATCTCTTCCTCAAACTTCTTCTTTTTTCCCCTCCCGGCACAAGTTTGAGAAGGAGCCGTCGAGACGCCCTCTTTCTTTACCTTTGGAACCCGCATCGCCCAAGGCCTCGTCTGGATGTTAGAGAGACGCTCATGTTCCAAACAAATCCATACTCCTCCCTTTCCCGAAAAGAAAAGGTCGACGAAGAGAGCCCCAACCGAATATATAGACTTATTTTGATCGCTCCGAAAGCATTTTCATGAGAAGGTGGAGCCGAACGAATAGCGAATTTGACGTCCTCGGATAGAATTCCGGTCTAATCGAATCCGTGACGAGGATGCCCGTGTGAGAAAACTCCGCGAACTGGAATACAAGCGAGGCATCTCTCCGATTTTCCTATTCGTTAGCTTTCCTCTCAACGAACTCAATTTCTCAAAACATTCGGCTTGGAGTGTTCTGATGTAGCGCGCCGCCGTCGACGACGTACCATCAGAGATGTCAATTTCCGTTTAAAGATGTCTCTAGATGCACCCTGAGAAGAGACTAGAAAGTTGCTAAACTTAGGAGAAATTTCGGCCGAAAGAATATAAAAATTGAATGTCTTAATTTTACTTTTAGAAACATGAGATCAAATATTACATGAATATGTACTATCATTTTTTCTAGCTACGACCTTGTTCATAGGACTTCATAAAGTAAAGAATAATGATACAAAATTTTATCCGTACCTCAGTATATTTAATTGTGCGACTTTAGTATCAACTTTTCAACGCTTTCAAAGAAAATAATAAAAATATAAATAAATGACTAAATGGAATGTATAGCCTTAGGTTTACTCCTGCTACATTTGTTATATTTTAGAATTAGCTACATTAGGTTTAGTTATGAAATATATTCAGGTCCGTTTTTTGTACATATATACAGGTATATCTAACCTTGTATAAATAACATAAGCCTAACTGCAATTCTGGAGTGTCTTTGAATATAATTGGGTTTGAGCTACCTACCTACCTTGCACCGCCCATATCAACATTGAAGCTCTTGAGCTAAGACGGCCTAATAGCTATGAACAGGGTCGAAAAATAAAATACGTACTCGTTTATTGCGGTCCTGGTAAAAGTTTGTATTTTCACGTTTTTCATTATGAATTAATTACACTATTTCAATTAGAAGTCTTTTATCAGCTTATATAGTGACTGAGAATAAAAAGAAGTAAGAAGAAAGACTAAACTTTCGTGAAAGTGTCGCTATAAAAGTAAACGTGATGCTATGTTCATCGATTCATACGTCAAGCAAATTATTCGTACTACAAGCATAGAGTAGCGTAAAGTACGGCCTACGTAACAGGTCTTGTTAGACGTAGCTAGGATCGTTCCATGGGAGGGGCTTAGAACCATCGAGTAAACGCTGTATTGCCAACAATCAAGAACTAGGAATACTTTTTAAAATCGTACGAAAATATAAACTGATTTATTTAACACGTATACCCTGTGGGTCTCCAGCGGTTTCTTCTAGCGTAATTGAGAGAGACCATTCTCCCGCATGCTTTCGTTTATTGTTGACTCTGTTCTCACAGAAGGGTTGAACCCCAAAAACGCCCCCTTGTCTGCGCATCCAATTCATATACTTGTGTATCTGGAGAAGAAGTCTATAGTTTCAGAATACAATCAATCGTATCCGACCGTACTTCGTGGAACGACATAATGAAATAATGAAAGAAAACTGTAATTTCTACAGGAATATAATTATTAAGACCTGATGATGGCTCTGTGCTGAAACCGGTCGTTGAATTATATTCCTGTGGAAATTACAAAGCTTTCTTTCGTTATTTCTATAGTTTCATCTTTCTTAAAAGTGCTTTTAATTATTTCTATATTTTTCTGTGTCCATTACCATCAATTCCAAGTTAGCAAATTAGCATTCGTTATCATTTGCAGGCGTGCGCATAATTTGCTGAGACACGCGACGTAAAAACATGGATAGAGTTGAGGAACTAAAACATTTTCCTTCTAGTTAAAATTTTAGTTGATTTTAAATTAGAATCAGACATCTATTGCTGGGGATTTCCGGAAAAAAATAGACGAATTTATGGAATGTTTAGCAAATGATTTTAGAATTTTCGAAAATTCGACAAGTTTAACTTTACTCGTTAAATATTACACGATTCGTCGCGTTAAATATTGAATTAAAGGTGATTATCTTAGAAAACGAAAACAGCCCATATGAGCATCGTGGGTTGCATAATAACCAGGCAAATCATATTGCTGGTTGCAGCACATTCAGGCGTGGGATGAGTTTTAAACGTTATTACATTATAACTCTCTATCATAGTTGTCAATGTTGCGATATTGTTGGTAAGTCTAGTAAAATTTTTCTTTCTTTGACTTTTTTCTGCAGCATGAACATCTTGTACTCCATGGAGTATGCTCTACTACGTCGCTCTTCACCTACTTATAACATGTTTGACATACCTCTGGTGCGAGATTTCGCTGGAAAAGGATAAACACTAAAAGAAGTAAACTTTCGCTGTATTTAGTGGCAAAATCATTACATTTGCAATTAAGGTTGTAATTAAAAAAACGAAAACCACATAATAAGAATGAAAAAATTCAAACGAAGGTGATAGAGACAAAGAAAGGACACACACAGGCACTGAAGTAGGGATGATACTGGACGCGGAAAAACTGCACTTTTTACCTGACGGTATTAAAACTGACGGAATGAAGTGTAGCTTTGCTGATTGGTACGTACTTCTGAAGCCGAACTCTAGACTCTGGAAGGAGAATTAATGATAGAGCGTCTTCCACACACTGTAAAGAAGCCTTTTTCACACTCTTTGCTAATTTATCGACCAATAAATATCTCAAAATAAGAGAAGCATTCATTACAGTTAACTACATTAATCTATTCCAGATTTTTCATTAAATATACATCAAACACATTCATTAGAATATGTTTTTCATATATAAATTTCCATTAAATTAATGTGAACGTCCTGTGAATTAAAAAGTTGTAATGCATCGAAAATGAGTTAGCTACGATTGAATTGAAAATCTTTCCATCAAATTTCCCAAATAAAATTCATCAGAAACGCTTTGAAATTTCTAGAGGGATACGGTTTTACCAGTTTTCTCTTCTTTAATGGCGCTTTTAAAATAAAAGGCGGATTTTTCCTCGTCACGCATTTTTTGAAATTTGATTTTAATCTTTCTGTCACAGAAGAGGAAACATAATAAATAATAAACTGAGAATAAAATGACATCGATGAAAGAATGACAGCAAAAAGACCAAGAGACGCAAAATCAATATTGAAGGATACATTCAAAAAAATATTTTTGACATATTATGAGCTTTTTTTCGTTTCTCTAAAAGTAGTTATTTTGATTCTCAAAACCAAAGAGGCGATTGAAGCGATTTCGACTGATTGTGAATTTCAATAGAGGCCTTTCGTTTTAAATATTCGCCTTAATAAACGTTATTTTCCGGGTATTTTTCCTCTCCTTAACTATATTTATAGTATTTTTTTCAAACATTCGGCGATACCACACCCCTGTTATATGCCGAAAGACATAATGTGTATTTATGTACATGTAGATATCGGTGGTTGAATGGTTAGTATACTATTCTACCAACGCAGTCCCCAGATTCAAATACAGACTATCTAGGTTTATCCTATGTAATGAAGTTTCATAAACTGCACTCATTCTCTTGTTGTAACAAATTTCAATGTTATTCATCCCTTTTTACAGTGATTGAGAATGATTGAAATAATTTAATTGACAAAATATAAAACGTGTACAGAAAGTTACCGAGTAACATGATTAATTATTGATATTATATTAATTATTTGGTAACTGATAGAAAGTATATGTACGAAGAGTTAGATAGTTTGATTTATGTAGATTATCTTCAACGTTTTTCTTCATTTACAACGTACAAAATAAATACTTTTAAGAATCTATGTTGGAAAACGGATTCAATGGAAAAGAAGAAAATAGAACCTACACTTCTTTTACTGAAATTTTTTCATTCGCTTGCTTATTGTATTCTTGGGTAGTGCTTCGTTATTAGATCGAGTTCTAACTCTTCATTAAATAGTATAAGTATATATTAATCAATTCAACTAAAGCTCACTATTACTTTTTGTTTTATTAAATCCTGTGGTTAATGGAAATTCCAATAAATAAGTAATTTTCGAGTTAAAACATGAATGAAAATTTATAATAGCAAGAATTAAAATAGATACGTCAAACTTTACAAATTTTTATATCCCATATATAAATGAAGCAATATGTCTTCAAAAACACGGAAAAACTTTCTGTAATTATAAAAAGTACACTCCAAAATACTCTTCATATACGTAAAATCGCTCGCATAACTGTCAATAAAATAAAGGAAAATTTGCGAGGCTTAAAGATATCGCATTTCCCCAAATATAAGGCGCCCTTAGTTTAAAAAAAATGCTGTCTGAAAGTAGCATGCGTCTTATCAAATGGAAGTAGATTTTCTAACTCCCATTTACTGCTTTTTTACCCTTGTTTTCGCGCTCATAGCTTTTTTGGGGGGCATCAATCATCAACCGCTACGCATTCCACCACGTTATGGAGGTCCCTGATGATAGTTTTTGCGTTTGTTGTCTACGTGCTCATTGTTTCAAACTTGGTAACGCTTTGTGAATTACATTTTGCCCAATATGTTTAGCATTCAGTCAGTACAGTCACAGTAGACAAAAAACGATCCATGTTGCACAAGTGAATAGAAACTGCGCTGTTTTTGAAAACCACTCTGGGATTAACTTTTATAATATGAGTTAATTCTACTGTAGTTTGGATAATTTACTCCCTTCGGTATTAAAAGAAATAATTATAAATAAGTATATTAACTATGTCACAAAACTAAAAATGACTGTTTTAAAATGCTGTACAAAGTACAGTAATGTATAAATTATCGTATTAATACACGAATTAAATTTTATTTTAATGAATTTTCACTCGAAGAATGCAATTTTCAGATCATTCGAAAATTTCACAATTCGAACAGTGTTTGGTCCCAATTATTTCGGATTAACGGACTCTTGTGTACAGCCTACGTTCGTAGAATTTAAGCAATAAAATAATATTTTCCGAGTTTTCGGTAAAACATTATGGTGTTTCCTGTACATCGGAATACAGAAATGATGTTTAGTCATTCAATATTATCTTTTACTTTTTTATTTCATTGCATTTTAATCTGTTTACTTCATATCCATATATTAGGTAAAGAAATAGAGAATTACAAACAGAACGCAGATAAAAGAAAGCATGTACAAACTTAATACACTTGACACTGATTGTGAGATTTCTTATTGAAAGTAAGATATCGCCAGGAAGCAAAAAATTCTAAATAATTAAATACGAGATATCTCGGACGTGACTGAATTTTAAACCACTCTATTCTACTAAATATCTCGGGCGCGTCGGGGAATTGGTCAAAAAGTAAACGTGTATCATAAAGCGTTTAACAGAATTCATCGCTCGAACGTATTCAAACTACACAATCACGAGAAATGTCTTAACTACTCAATTATGCCCCAATATCCACTTAAATTCCAACCCGAGAGCATTAAAATTTTACATCAGTATTCCCGCGCTAGGAGCTTCAAACGCGAGGAAAACATGCGGCGGATTCCAGAGGGACCTAGAAAGACGAAATGAAGTTTAGAGACGTTGGGAGAAATATTCTTCGAAATACCTCTTCCTATCGACCTTCCGCTAAAAACTCTTCATCTCTGACACACCTCGAGGTAAACAAAAGCCCCCTTCTTTTCCATTTCCTGAGTCCGCCGTCTCTTTTTTATTTGATCCGAGTTCATCCCTCGCGTGCACGTAGGAATCTCCCGTGGGGAACCTTTCTACCTCCGCACTTCCTCTTACATCCAAGGCTGCCAACTCTCCCGGATTTGCCGGGAGACACCCGGAATTGGACAATAATTTTAAAAATCCACCGCCTCCCGGATAGAGGAGTTTTCCTCCCATTTTTATTCGGCTATACTCTTTCCACTGTCCGGACGTTAATTTTCCGAATTTTGTAACTTTCCGCGAATTGTTTCGTTTTATAGTTTAGTGTTAACGGTCCCCTAACGTAATTTTCCATCAATTTGTCGATACATTTTGAAATACTTTGCAAGTTTCTAGGGATAGTGATACTATTATCGCAAATAATAATAATTTATTATGGTTTTTCTTTTTTCTTTTGATGTTTGTGTTTTAAAGAGCAATTTTATTCTCAGGAGGACCAAATAGTGTTAACGGTACTTTGTATTGTAATATATTCTGTATTTTGTCGACAAAGACAATGCTTCTGTTTCCAATACTTACAATCGTCTGCCTCACCTGAAACTCCCTTTTTGGTTGTTTTTGTTTGTATTAATATGTAAGCTGGTGTAAGGTGAAATTGTGTGTAAAAATTAGTAAACAGTGTTATGCATGTATGTAAAGAACCTTGAAATACCTTTCCTTTACTTTTGAGGCAGTCTTGGTCGTGTCTTTGAATACATGAAGGTTCCGAGGAATGAAATATGGCATTGGCTGAATTACAGAATTTGTTTAGGTCACTCTCTACTGAATTCTAGGAAAAGTGTTATTTATAGGTACCGTATTTTCCGGCGTATAAGACGACTTTCTAGCACCTGATATCTTTCTTAAAAGTCGGGGGTCGTCTTATACGCCGGGAATATGGCAGCAAGGAGGAGAGAGGGACGGAGGAGAGGNTGATAGTATTGTACCGTACTGTATCGTATTTGATTGGTACTTACATTAAAAAGTATACAGAAATACATAATATACACAAAAAAAAGAAAGATTTTATTTGTGGGAAAAAATCTCCACAACTGAGGATGGTATAGAAAAGCCCCCGTTGAGGTGAAACGCCCATACAAGAAGGGGGATGACATAAACCCGCGAAAACACAGAAAAATAAATGTTAAAAATTAAAACAACTATTGGGTGATTGGAGAAGAAAATTTAAAGCATAACATCAACAAATGTATAACGGGTATTACATATCTATCAGTTTGCGGCGGAAATCGCGTTTAATAATCAGAAATCACTTCTTTATGTGCGGATATTCAGTGAAAATCAGTTAACTTGAGACCTATAAATTTCGCATTCACTGAAATCCCTTTAACCGCCTTCCTTGAGATCCGCCCGCTTTTTGCCTCTTTGAGTTCCATCGATAGTTGAATTTATAATCTCTTATATTGAATAGCGACATAAGGTAACATTTGTTGAGTGAATTAACTGTTAACTTGTGATATCCAAAAAATTAGTCACATATACTCAGCTCCTTGATAGTCATTTGTAAAAGTTATGAACAACATTTAAACTCTATTTAAAACACAGACTGATAATTTTTATGTTGATAGAAATCCCACAGTTGATGCCGTTCCGTTTTATTTGAAGAATTTTTGGGTGAATATTTTACCTGCATACCACAAATAATTCGTATTAATAGTTATCCCGTGTTAGCCGTTGTTCCATGTAACTTTTTAGTGTGAATCGTCCCACCGTTTTAATCGTTTCTCGCTAATCGAATCAACATACGCTGAAGTAACAGAAGACGTAACGGACTATGACAGCGTAACGTTAACCCATATTCCTTGTACTAAGAGAAAACTACTTCGTAATTTACATATATTGCCATCATCAAGACTTATGTTGGCATTTTATTTATTTATTAAAGCCGAAAATGATCATTATGGACGTAATTATACCTAAAGTGGAAAATAAGGCGTCTTCCTCTTAGTTCACTGACTTTCCACATATAATTGAATAACATTGAAATTTGTTACAACAAGAGAATGAGTACAGTTTATGAAAATTCATTACATAGGATAAACCTAGATAGTCTGTATTTGAATCTGGGGGCTGCGTTGGTAGAATAGTATACTAACCATTCAACCACCGATATCTACATGTACATAAATACCCATTATGTCTTTCGGCATATAACAGCGTTCATCAAGCGATAATAGATTATACCTATTCCGTGTTATCCATCCAGTTTCAAGTGTTTTAAAATTGCGTTCAAATGGCACATTTTGCTATCCATTAACGAAAAATATATCTTGCGTTAGCTAAAGCTATGCTTTAAATACTCTCCCGTATCCCCCGAAATTTACTCCTCTTTGGATAGACAACTCCTGGAGTCGACTCTTCCGGTGTTGGCAACCCTGCTTACAGCTTCTCTCTTCCCTGTGATCCTCTGACATCACCAAATGCGCAATGGCACGGATTCGCGGTGTGCATCGAAATATCGCTAAAATAGACACAAGGGAACAAGCGGAAGGAAAGGACGAGTGCCCCTCTAGCGGCGGAACGCAAATCCCGCCTAACAAGATAAAACGACTGCCACTCGCGGTGAGAGCGCGGAACGGAGGGGGGATTGGGGAAAGATGACTGCAGTCAAGGACGCCCACATAATCAATTCTATTTTCGGGGAGTTTTTCTGATGCACTGCCTACTTGCGCGACATATGGGCTCTTCGAGATGTTTTTCCTCGGAGATTAATAAGTGCGAAAGAGCCTCAAATTGAATGACGCTCGCCGAAGTTTTCCATCAGGCTTTATTGAATTGCGGGGATGTGTACCTTGTCTTCAATCACGGGCGCCTGCTTATCGTCTACCAAAACGTGGACCGAGCTTCCTGGAGGGAAGAAATGATGGAAAAGGAAAGACCTGCTACTGTCATTCGAATAAAGGATGGGTAATGGTTGGATTTCGCATTAATTAAAATATTGGGGCGAAGTTGTTGGGATAGTCGCATGATTTATGGATTAACGGTGTATATCCTTGCATTTTTTTAACGCAGCGTAATTGTAACTTCAGAGAGATTATTCACAGTGATATGTAAGCTTTTATTATGCAATAAAAAGGAAGTGATTCGTAGAACATCACATATTTATCAGGACCCAGGGACGTCCATGAGTGAGGTTTAGAGCAAGGAGTTTAGGCATTGCCTACAATCCAGGTGCAGGAATACATCCGATTAATATCTAATAAAAATAGAAATTGATTTATTTTAACACGTATACCCTGAGAACCTCCAACGTTGTTTGTATGGCATAATATGCTTTCGTTTATCGTTGGCTTTGTTTGTGGTTGGTCTCATGAGGGTTGAACCCCCAAAACCACCCCCTTGGTTAAGCATCTGCCAGAACCGATCGCCATTCTAATCTGCGTTATTACTTCAGACATCACAAAATTATTCAGAAGAATCATTAAGATCATCATTCAGAATTCAGGTAATCAAAACTTCCGTTAAACTTTGATGATGTCTCTTGAAGAAGCCTATATTCCAACTTTTTTCCACGCCAAATATCAGAAACACTCGATATTTATTGAAAAAAAATATACTTAACTTATGATCCGTTCAAAGAAATAGGAAATGTTGAATGAGAGTTGATTTCGGTGCTTGATAAAGAGAAGAAAAATTCTTCCCGTAAGATGGAAAAATTCCTTCGTGCAGTTTGAAGATAGATTGCTTCTTTTAACGACCATCATACTCACTTAAGAACAGAAACCATAAAGTTAAGTACTGACAAGATTCAGATACTACAAGCTAATAAGAAATTTTTAATAATTTTTTAATGCTGCACATAGTAAGTTAGTTTGCTGACTACTTTTCCTCATAGTGAGCAATGTAATTAACTTAATACAATGATATAATGAAGTGTGAATTGATATTTTTAAACATTCTTGGTGTAGTTAAGCTCTGAGAATTCTGAATGCAAATTCATGCTTGAATATTTTAGGTAGAGTAAACGCAAATTAAATCTTGATCATTAAATTTTGGTCTTTGACGAAAACTTTAGCCAAGTGATAAAATATCTGAATAGACGGAAAAGGCAAAACTAAGTTCATCCGTATATTCATACCAATGGCCCTTTTCATATTACATTCCGAAAGAATTTGAACTAAAAATTCTAAGTTTCTCTTGGATCTCTGTGGGAAATCCTTTAACTAATTTGAATTCTGCTTTTAATCACCTCAATAATCGCTGTAGTATTAAATATTTACGAAAAGAAGACACCATGTAAATATGCAGAAAACGTGTCCTTTGAGTGAATGAAACCTATTTAGATGCTTCGGTTTTAGAAAACGCTTCAATTGCCGAGAAAGAACTCGATTTAAGAAAGTCTTTTGATCCAGGGATAGTTCAGAATACATTTCCACTCGTTATCTCCATTGACGTCATTGTTGGTAAGCATACACTGTATCTGCAACCTCTCTTTGCTACGCAAACAAAGAAGTCCTCACAGATTGCTGATATAGAGGTCATTTAGCAAAGATCAACCAAACGCGGATTTTTCCGTTTCCGCTGCCAATTTCTGCGGGGTATGACTAACAGTTAAATCACGCACGCGCACGGAATCAAAATTTAGCAGCACTTTGGAAGTAATGACTTTTTATCTTCCTTATGAATCGCATTCTTCCATGGATTTTCATTAACTCTTAAAAATTTTACAATTTAATATTTTCTACTAAACTCATAAGCAAAATGAGAAATACGTGTTGATACAAATTATACATATATTTTTCATAGATGATCATATTTTGTCCTAAGTTCTTTAATCCATTTTCAAAAGTTTCTTCAAGGTCCAAAAGTAGTAAATTGATGTGAAATTGAACAAGTTCAATGAATGAATGCACCAAATATTTACATTAGGAAGTGAAGTCATTTTCCTGCTTAATTCCAAAGCCAACTGCAGGAAACCTTTGCAAAGGTATTTCCCGAAAGGTACAAATTCACAAGATATAAGTTCATCAGGAAGTTTCCGGAAATAGGAATAATGGAAAGTTGGTTTATGATTAACAGTTTTTAACACCGACACATACAGTTAAGTAGTATTGTTAAAAGTGCTTCGAGAGCGGAGGTTATTTCAAAGAATACGTTGCCCACATGGCTATTCGGAGGTTACACATACAAATAAATTTATCTTTCCTCTAAATGTATTGTTTATTATTTCCTTAACGCTCTTAGAAATTTTTCTTTTGAACACTCTCACTTAAATTTTTAAACAGTTTTAATTTTCGAATATTTTTGTTTAAGATGCTATTTTTTGTGGTTTTTATTGTTTTGGTGAATTATTTCAGTTAAATAGTTTTTGCGAATTAGTTTTAGTGGGAGACCTTGGGTCGAGTCCCAGTCATGTCGCTATTTTTCTCACTTGTTATTCCTTTAGTTTTAGTTAGTTTTGTTAATGCTCAAGTGATTTTCACACACAGTTTCCTTCGCATATTTTATTTTTTCTATCAGTGTGCCTGCGCAGGTTTCTCACACCCCACTTCTTAAGGGAGTTTTCTCCTGCCATGAATATTTTTTCCTAAGATATAACTTAGACTTTTTACATAAGCAAATCCTTCTTGAGTTTTCTTCTCTATTTCTGTTTACAAATTTATTTATGTTTTCATTAATATCTCTGACGACAGGTTAGATGGAAGAAGAGACTAATTGGTGCCAATCTCCCCTGATAAAAACTTTATTGGCCTTCGTTAACAACTTCGTTCGCCTTAACTTTTCCACGCTTGTAGACCACCTACCTTTCTACGGAAAATATTATGAATATTACACGGTACGAATGCATTAAGTTCATCCTAAAATTACAAATTACCATGGAACGTTTGCAGTAACAATGCGATACCCTGAGTCGTTCCTTTGCTATTGGATTTTTTCCGAAATTCCGCGTGCCATTTGGCCTCTGTGACATTTACCTGAACGATGATATCGAAAACCGCTATCCATAGAGGGGCACAGGTGTGATAATCCGACTGAGACCGTTTTCAACTCGCTACAGAACGCGTATAAGCTGTCTCGTTCTATTGATTCGTTTGGAGAACTCGATCCTGCAGCTGTGATTTGCAAATTATTGACCCATGATGAACGAAAATTCTCATAACCCCTTATTAGAAGGATGATCACATAGTAGTAATCTTAATTTGTTCAAACTCTTCATAGTAAATTAATCCTTTACTTATATAAAGTTGTTACTACACAAAATCTTTTGATTTATTATGAGCTAGGAAAAATAATTACGTTTACGTAAATAAGTCAGTAATAAATCAGTGATAAATACACTGATGATGATCCAAAGAATTATCTAGTTGCTCAACATTCTTCTTGTAGAAAGTAAGCAGAAAGAAGAAATAATCATGGCATTTTAATCACACCTAATCGTTAATATAATAAATATATCATGTTCTTATTCGTTTAAATACAAATCAGAAATTCGATTTCTAATTTTTGCCAATTTACTGCAAGTGAAGTTTTAAAAAATGGATGATAAACGGATGAATGATCAATCACTTTCTATATTTTTTATGTGAGTCCATTCATATCATTTAACGGAAAAGAAACTGATTGAGACCAGATTTAATTATGACCAAATTCTTCTCTAAAATGAGAATATTTACTTCTTGCCCTTCCCGTACGTATGAAAATTTGCTCATGGAATTTAATAACTAAATAATGACATGGCTTCAATTCAGGGCGAGATTGAGGNATGTTTCTTGTTTCAGCTATAATATAATACAATTCAGTACCTCTTGTCTTTATCATCCCGTCTTTTCCCTACTTTCAATTACTTTCTTAAGTAAACCTCCCCCCTCATAATTCCACCCACTCATTTTCTCTACTGCAATCGAAACTCTCTCCTTTCCTAACATCACTGCACTAAGAATTAACAATAAACTGTTTGTTTCGCTTTTCGTTATGATACGTGCATAAGAAAAAAAAGAAAGAAAGGAAAAGTAGTCTAAAACTATTATCCATCTAAAATAATCATCTCAGCGTAAAAATCAAAACCAAAGAAAACCAAAACTTAAGAAAGAGAAAGGACGTGTTAAATGAATAATTAACTATTTTCCAGGCATCATTAATTTAAGAATAAGCAAATAATGTCACCAAAAATCAGAATGTTGATAGCGACAGAGAAGCTTAATAAGGATAAACTACGACTGAACAATGATTCCTTAATACTCTTAGGTGTGGAAAACTTAAAACATTAATTGCGTGAAATTTGGATTTCGGATTTAGAACGCATGAATTACATACGGGAATGAGAAATTTCCATGTGACCTAGAAAGGGGAAAGTTTGTGAATAGGAGAAAATGGGAAAGTGCTAAAAAAACTGAAAGGGGAAAAGAGCCCTAATTTCGAAAGTTACGATGGGAAAAAAGATAGTGGAATTGTGGATCTGTAGAGTAAACGGTACGATTGTAACTCTTGAGTTGGAAAAGGCATCCAGGAAAAGCAAAGTTTTTCTGCGTGGAAAGAGATCTCTAATTGTGGAGAGAAAAGTTCTATTCGGCTCTAAGAGTAAAGTCATGGTCGCAAGTTTCATTGCTACAGATTTAGCTCTCAGATTCGTTTTAAAACTTGAGAACAAGGCGAGTACTCTGCCACTCAACGGCATAGCATTTTTATAAACATTTAATAAAAATCTCATGCCAATTATACAGCTGAAAGTCGTGGCTTCTTCTAGAAACTAAGCAATGGCTGTAACCGAATTACTATTTATTTTCTACGACCGTGAAACTTTAGATCTTCGGAAAATTAAACTTAACTTAAAGGGCTTCTGGAGAGCCAAGTGGGTGCCGCGTTCGCCTTTAGTGAAATTTGTCCAGGGTTCGATTGAGGGCCCATATGTGTGAAATCACCTCGGCCGTAGAAGCACTTTCAAAACTACCAGTAATACCCTAATTAATTCGTTACTCTTCTTCTTTAAAGTAAAAATATTTTAATTACTATTCTGATTCTACTATTCTGATTATTTCTGAACTACCCAACTAAATTCGTTACTCATTTTCTTCGAAGTATAACTATTCTGATTCTCGAGAGAAAAATAACTAAAATTTTCATGGAAAAGTTTGATTTCGACTAAAAAGGTTTCGTTGTTGGACAACATATTCGCATATTAATTGGTTCCAAATTGCAAATCTCATTTGTACAAAAGTAAGAAATGATCAAAAGAAGGGGAAAGCAAGGAATAGGTTTGAGGATGGAAGGGGGAGGACATGGATAAAAAATAACAAAGTATAGATAGGGTGTTAGACGCTTGGAGCTAAAAGGCAATTTTTTAGCACGTAATATGATGTAATCAAAGAAGAATGGAACTTTGTGGAAAGGTAGCTTAACAGAGTCCTACAAGGTATGATTAAAATCATCACTGCGTGTGAAAACTATTGGTTGTATAACCTGAACTAAAGATTATATTGTGATTCATAACTCTTTCACGTAATATTTAAAAAACAATTTTTTTGGAAAAATAATCCACAGTATGTAAACGCCCAATTAGGAGAGGGATATATTTGTTCATATCTACCAACAAGTACCACTAGGACTACCTTCCTCGGCTAAAAACGTTGAGAAAACAACAAAAACAGGCCTAAATACGTAGCCAATTTAAAGTTCGAAGGCATTAAAATTCGAAGACAGTTTTATTCATATAACCTTAGTCATAGAAATTGAATGACAAACATAGAGTTCAAATAATTCAGAAAAAAATAATAATAAATACAAAACATACAGTTAATATAACCTATAGCGATAAAAACTCTTAGAGTACATAAAATGTATATATAGTGTAGATAACTTATAAAACTACTGGTATTCGTTAATTACGATCAATAAAAAGCATAAATACATAGATAATGAATGTATATAACGCAGCATGATAACTAAAAGTAACGTAAATAAAATGCATAAAAATAGAGTAGATGAAAAACATAAAATAAAATACATTAAAATAAGAGTCATATATGAGGAAAACGTTCCCAAAAATATGAGAAACAAAGTTGAGCAGCAAAGATATTCTGTATTAAATACGCAAACTGAAAGCAATAACATAGTGCATCTTTTTTATGACTCTTGACTTCAGAACGGCCTAAGTGTATATTTCCAAAAGGTTAAAGCAAATATATATGATGTAAATATTAAATAAAGAAGTAAACAGAAATAGTAGATTATGCAGTCGGATATGCTTGATACGAACGGTGGAAAAAGAAAATTCGAATGTTTCAAACTTAGAAGAGAAGAAGTGACCAGGATTCCGAAAATGTCAAGTAATAGTAGCTGATGATGACAAAGTTATGGTGGCTGTTGGTGCAAGATTATCTGCGCCGAAAAGGAACAGCACGAAGGTCATGTGTACGTACTTTAAGTAAAGAAATAAATAAGACTCATCCCACGTAAAATTCATCTATAAAATAAATTTAAGAAATCCTTCAACCTGTCTGCTTCGAAGTATCCAAACATGATACTTAGATCAAAAATTAATTAATTTTAGTTGAAATCATGCGGAGACGTACAAATTTTCCGAGTCGATCGTAGATCAAACGGGAAAAATCGGAGTTTGGGAGGACGCTGCTTCTTTTTCAGACATGCAGAAAATGTTGAAGTGGGCGAGGAAATGAAAATAGATTGCTCCTCCCGGCTAATTAACGCATCTCAAGGGACTTTTCAATATTCATTCTAGTGGAAAACAAAGGACTCCGGTCCGCTCGAGAAGAGAAAATTTAAAGAGAAGGGTTGTCTCTAAGGTATTGGATTTTTCCGGGGCGACCTAGGGGTAATGGCAATCAAGCGCGACCCGTCGAATCATAAAATGAGATGAAACTGTTTTGTTCTATAAATCGGCAGGTGGCGGTCCGTAAAAGCGGGAAACTGAAATCGACTTTTCCAAATGGACCGGAATAATTGACGCCGTCGCCGTGACGGTGGCGTTCTGCGATCGTCATATATTCCCGAATCGGTCAACTTCGGTATGTAAGAATTAGGTTGTGAAAATTGGCCGGTCAATCGTTTAGAGGTCAGTATTAATGTGCTCATTCGAGAAAAAAGTCGGAAATTTTCGTACTCTCTCCGATTAAGAGAAAGGTAAAAATGGGAGTTCTGGTGAAGTTGATGCAGGTGCTCGTTTACAAATATCTTAGCGCAATATCTTGACGATTCTCCCACAGAAATTCTTACTTATTTTTCAGTTATTCTCTTCTGCCTCGACTTTTTATGGATCCCAGGGAGACTTTTAATTTATCACATACGTTTATGAATGAAAAGAAAATTAGAACACGGCTGTTAATGAACTAGAGGTTTAAAAAGGTTTCTTATTGTGTTACCCTTGGAAGCTTTGTTTCCGAGATGTGCATAGGGTGATCTCCTGAAATCTGGAATTAGTAAGAGTACTGTTAAAAGTACTTCGACAACTGAGGTCACTTCACACGTAATCCAGCACCGGAAATCGACCCCGGGACGGCTTTCACCGAAGTCGAACGCGTTGCCCACTTGGCTGTCGCCCTAGTAATCTGAAATTTTCCGTTTTCCACCAAACGCGAGTTACGCCTGCCTAAATACGGCTTACGGAGTTTTTAAATCTCTAACTCACGTTCTCCTTAGATGCTCTTTAGGGGGTTTCTCCTTAACTCTTTTTTTGCGAGTTTATGCCCTTCAGGATAGCTAAATTGGTAAGCTGGAAGGACCCACCCGGAAAGTGGTACATTTTTAGATTTAGATTTATACCCCATTAGTCTCACGCACATACGATCAAAATTCTTTCTGAAAACATCTGGATTGTGTCCCAGTTAGGTATGAATTTTCGTATTCCTATGTTTCTTGTTTCTACATACTATTCAGTACCTCTTGTCTTTATCATCCCGTCTTTTCCCTACTTTCAATTACTTTCTTAAGTAAACCTCCCCCCTCATAGTTCCACCCACTCATTTTCTCTACTGCAATCGAAACTCTCTCCTTTCCTAACATCACTGCACTAAGAATTAACAATAAACTGTTTGTTTCGCTTTTCGNTTTCCTAACATCACTGCACTAAGAATTAACAATAAACTGTTTATTTCACTTTTCGTTAAGATACGTGCATAAGATGAAAAACAATAAAAAATCAAGTAGTGAAATTAGTCACCCCTGAAGTAAGCATTTTTTATGGGCTGTATTCACTTTGAATAAAAAAGAGAAGTGTTTTTAGGCCAATGTATAAAAAATATATGTATTAAATTTCTAATAGAAATATACAAAAAATACAGTGAGAAATATAATAGAAAATGAAGAAAGCAAAGAAAAAATAATGAAGTTACTTTAAATAAACTTCTCTATTCTTTTGCAAAAATAGCCATACTTAAATTTACAAATAAATACCCTAACATCGGGTAAAGAAAAAATATTTTTGGGAGTACAGAGAACAACAGGTGCAATATAAGAAAAAAAAATTTTTACATAACTGTACATTTGGTCTGGGGATTTCAAAAATTGCACTTCCGTGTTTGTCTTTCCATCAACCCAACCCAGCTTGCTTAATCCATTCTACGCAACAAACTTTTTCATGTCCTTCTATTTCATGATATTCTCCTTTCGTAAGGTCCAAGTTTCACAACCACACAGAAATATGTTCTACACTAAAGATTACTTACTATTATTATTTTTGGTATTACTTAATCAAGAATCTTATTACCATTACTTATCAAGACTCTAAAAGATTAATACTTTATCAAGACTAGTCATCAGTTCCCTTCGCTTTACGAAAGTTTCCTTGGCCAATGCTATTCTTTTCCGAGCCCCATTTGTGCACCTTCCATGAAAGCTTCCATTTGTGCAAATTCCATGAAAGAACATTTGCCAACTAGGAGAATCAATCAACCTGTTCTAGTTCTTCCTATCAGCTACGATTGCTAACTTAGTTTCCTTTCCTTAGCTAATTCTCAACCTTAGTCTTCTCGACGTTTATTATAATCCCAAACTCCTTTGCTTTATCATTTGATACATTTACTCGAATATTTTAAATAAGAAGCCCTTAATACATGTTAAGAAACAGCGATAAATTTCTTCCGTTCATCGTAATGAAGGATTCTGGATATTTATGACCGTTTCAATCGAAAAACAGAAAAATCCCCACATGTGCAAATAAAAATCTCCGATACATTCCACTTCCGTCACCTGCAACAACAGAAACGCCGCAAAATAACTTTTGTGTGTTCGGGGAGAACAAACGGCAGCTTCCAACTGAAGGTTTCTCCAAACATGAAACGCGCCCAGCGCAAACGAAGCGTTGCTTCCCTGCAGTTGAATTTTACGCCCACGTATCCCATTCGAGTTGATGCGGACTGTTTAAAATCGACAAACTCCTCTTTTATTTAGTTAGCGCTCATACTGCGATACGGGCTAAAAGAGTGCGTGGCGCCAGAAGCATTTCTTTGTCCACGATATACGGAACGGAAAAAAATCCCGCGTCTAAAAAGAGTTCGAATCCGGGACCATCATAATCCCCGTTAATCCCCCTTCCGCAACCGGAAATGAAAAGATGAACCGCGGCTTGAGTTTGAAATTCGATCGGTGGCCGGTCTACTCGGGTCTTCCTTTGACTACAAATATCGTTTCGCATGCAATCGCTCTAAGATTCTGCATAATTTATCGGCAGATAAGACGCACGGAGAAGCAGCTCACAAAGAACGGCTATTCGTCTAAAGAGGCGCGTGTTTCCGATATATCTTTTAGCCCGATGCCTCCCTATTTTCGCATCCCGTTTAAGAGAATCCTTCAGGAGTCGTTTTCCTTCGACAGTTATCGACCCCTTTCGTTCCGCGTATGAAGGCGTCATTATGAACCTCAAAAGAGTACGGAATGCATATTTTCCTGAGGCAAAAGGTGATTTTCGAAAGCTTTCCCTGGGAAATCGGAAAGCGATTATTTTCGCTCGAAACGTGCTCTTTCGCTTTTTTGAGGGAACGACAGTTTTATTACGGTTTTTCCTGCTTTCGTCCCGGAAAAGTTATAAGTATTGCTTGCTTTATATGTTTGCCATCGCCTTTGGCTATTTTTGCCTCTAACGGGAACACCACAGGTGCGTAACTTGGATTCGCTCGAGACTTCCGAAATATGTTTCTTACTCTTAAATAATAGACACAAGTATGATCGTTGACACTAATAGGCATTTGTAATGCAAAATTTGCATTTCAAAATCTGAGTAAGGCAACTACGCCGTACACGTGAAGTATCACAAAATTTTCCACGTCGGAAAAAATTCTTATTTTTATTCCCACTTTTATTTTTTTACATTTTTCGAAGAGTTAAACTGCGTATGTACCATTTCTGCATGAACTCTATTCTAAAATTACCATCAGTCTCCTACATATGATACTGGTGGGTCATACTTCCCTATGCTTTTACTCAAAGCTAATACCTTGAATATCAGAATCATTATACCAGAGAGCAGTCTTCTTTTGCCCTAATTGTCGTTACCGTAGCATGATATCTTCAACTAAGTTTTTCAATATTCGATTGTCACGGTTCTTATATCCCCACTTCTGCCTTCACCTTATTTCTCCTTCCACGATTGCCCTAATTTTTTTTGACG
Organism: Ladona fulva; assembly: GCA_000376725.2. Classification (NCBI taxonomy): domain Eukaryota; kingdom Metazoa; phylum Arthropoda; class Insecta; order Odonata; family Libellulidae; genus Ladona; species Ladona fulva. The sequence goes on from KZ308414.1 coordinate 699,135, forward strand.
AGGTCAATTCCTCATCTCAAACACATCCTATCGTACAATGTCTCGATGTTTTTCAATGCATTAAACAATCACTACGCAAATTACTTTCAAAATTGTATCAAAATCATAATAGGCAAAACACCTACAATTTATTGTCCAAGAAATTCTTATATCCGTTTGATAGTCCACAATTGGGTATTCAAAATGAATAGATATAAAGAAGAAATTCCATGGTTTTGTCTGTTTGTTTGTATGTTTGTACGTTAGAGTAGACTCCACACCGTTTGTCCAATTTGCGTCAAACTTTTCATACGTGTTCTTTGAGATCCGGAAACAATTACTCTCCCCCATTCATTTACAGCTAAATTCTTCAAACCTTTGACCAATATCTTTGTGAATAAGAGCATTAGTTATTTATCTTGTTTATCAAGAACAACTTTTTCCTGAAAGGAGACTAATAGAGTGTGCACAGAGTTCTTATTTAGCTTCAAAATCTGTCTCTCTCTATACTTAAAACGCCTCCGAAAAAATTCACCGAAAAAGTCTCGGGAGATGACAGGGTATTGGACACCCGATTCTGTATTTTTGAGCGCTTGGCGATGGCTGTTGCTCACTAACCGAACTAAATTCCATCGAAGGTATTTGATTTTTTAATACGGCACGGTGTGAACCAATTCCATTGCGGTGAACACGGTGGTAAAAGAAAATGTATTTGACGGGAAAAAACGGAAAATTTTTCCACTTTGATGTTCGAAAAAAAACTGTAAAACTTCGGATTTCAAGAGAACTCAAAGGTAAGGCGACTGTGAAACATCCGCGTTGGAATTAAGCGAACTGATAAAAAAATCGGATGCTCGTAACCTTGCAAAACACGTAGATGTAAAAGGTATTTCTTAAAAATATGTATACAAACACAACCAGCTCCAAAATTTATATGACAACTGCTTAAAGTTACCATGGCTGTAATTTTTAAGATAAAGTCATATCATTTCAGGATTTATGGCTCAAATTTACCGAAATTTGGTGGTATTTGTTCCAATTTGAAGTCTTGTATTTCAATTCCGGACCTGCAGGTAAATTTAAAACTTGAGCGTTTCTATTACGGGAGATTCAAAGTATATTATTATTATTGTACATAACCTTACAATTAGAACTATGTTCTGGTAGCAAATATTCAACAAAACCCCAATACAAAAATACCATAGTAAAAAATGAAACAATAAAAACCATAATAACACAATGATGGAAAAATATACACTGACACAATGTCGATACTCAAAATAAATATAGTTTATACGATAGAAAGTCAAGTAACTCTCTCAAACCTATCTCAGTTGCCCAGTTAGTGCAGCTTTTTCAGCTTCGCCTTAAATGTACTTGAGTGGTGAGATGCTCATTAGTGCAGCTTCATTCATGTGCTCGTCATTCAGCTGATGTACAGGTATGAGTCCTAGGGTACTTCCCTTAAAATGGACCTTTCAAACACCGTAACTATGCCCTGAATTGGGCGCCAGAATTTATAGAGGGTCATGTTATGGCAAATGAAAGAAAGCCTGCATTAAGTAAAATGTAGCTTTATAATAAATGTTTTTCAAAATAGTATCGGCAGCTTTCATTTTTTCCATGAGTTGCAACGACAAGTTGACTCGGTAACAAATTGTCTTTCGATGAGTTGTCTCAGTGGCTAAAATAGTCTTTTGGGTATGTATCAGCGACGGAAACTCTACAGTGCGACGGATAGTCCCATTAACCATCTGCCCCAGAACCGTTTACCAGATGTTCAAAGTAAAGTTTTTTTGTTGTTTATATTCTTTAGTATCCGATAGTGGAATCAATGTGTACTCCCGGAGGAAAAGCCTCGAGCATTTCTGCAGGAAGTGCGTTCCTTTTGTCAGCGGTCATATTAAACATTAATATTTAGTCATATTGGTTCTTTGAGGAAGGAGTTCAATTTTATGGGGGTGGTTATTTCTGCTCAAGAAGGAAATGTGTAAGCGGTCGGCGAAATAAAAATATTTAACTATTTTGGTAATAATATTCGCTTATGACGAATTTAACAGCAATATAAAATTGAATATACATACGTAATGATTAACCAACCCATAAGAGCCCCCAAAATGTGTCAGGGGCAGCTGTGGCAGTTGTTCAAAAATTGGTGACATCGATTTCTTTTGTGACACTTGATTTGAATTCAAGGTATCGCCCCCTTTGATAAGGTAGTGGTTGTTGTGTAAGTTAACCTTTTCCGAGTCACCCTCTGGGAACATTATATAGACGACTCCCTTTAGAGGGTCCCCAGCGATTTGCTATAAACGTCGAAAGTGGTTTGAATCGATTCTCTGAATAAAGAATTCCAGATCTTACGTTAAGGTTTAGGAGGATGCATAATTTCATTATGAAGACACTAAATAAGTCAACTTTCGCGACTCTTTCATTCGAATATTATATCTACTTCCTACAACATTGTTTACTATGCTTTGTTTAACCAAATCTAGACAATTTTATTCATCTATAAAACCCTACTTAATTCATCATAGAATACCACTGTCTGGTAGTAGTAAACGAAATCATGGCTGTAAATTATACGTTAATTCCTTTCAATTCGCCTTCTAATAAATCAAATATGCAACGACTGAGGAAGGTGTAATTCTTTGCACGATGAAGTCGAACAGTTGATCCCAAAGGAGTAACAAGTGTGAAAAATAGCGACATGACTGGGACTCGAACTCAGGTCTCCCACTTTCCGGGCAGGTATTCTAACCACTTTATTCATGATCACTTTGATATTATTTATTCAATAGAAAAGTTGGATAGATGAGATAGATTTTAACAACCACGCGGCGTCTCTTCAACACTGTTAAGGGAATGCTTTGTGAGCACGGCGAGCAGCTTCCACATTTAGTGAGGACCTCAGGCGGCAGTTCGTGCCACTAAATGTGGAGGCCTTGATCACAAAGCATTCCCTTAACAAAGTGGAAGAGACGCGGCGTGGTAGTTCAGTGGTTAGATACCTGCCGGGAAAGTGGGAAACCTAGATTCGAGTCCCTGCCATGCCCCTATCTTTCACACTTGTTATTCCAAATATGCAATTTCCGACAAGGAGTCCTTAGATGAAAACACAAAGACTTCAGTTACAGCCCTAGTTGGAAATATTATCACGATATTTATCATCGTGTTTTATACGTTTTAGGGTAGAGAAAACGATGGTAGGAAATCTCTCAGCTACTTGGCGGCGTAAACTGGACCTCGACAGTAATGGAAATCCCCTTGGGCTCGCAAAAAGGCACCAAAAGGGGAACGGAAATTGTGACGTCCCCGGCATTTCATAAAACTCTCGGGGGAGGAAAGAACTCTTGCCCTATCCCCGGACTCCTTGGGTCCCTTTTTCCTCCGCCATCTAAAAGGTACCGCTCGAGAATAATAGACAATCTCCGGTAGGCGTGACTGGAATCATTTCGCTCGCGATTCGGCTCTGCAGAAACAAGCAAAGGTGGCACCCCGCCCGCGCACGATGGACGGATGAATGAGCGAGGCAGAGTAGGTATTCCGCCTTTGATACATCGGCGTTGCAGGTGAATTAAATGGAATGAGTGCGGCGTCAGAGGACGAGATGAGAATGGAGAATTCTCGGTGTGAGTTAGCGAGAGAGTAAAAAAGATATTATGCGATGCAGATGAGATGCATGCATTTTGAGGGTATAATCTACGGGAAATGGAGGAGAGGCTGGTGGTAAGAGCTTATGGAATATAATGGCTTAAATAAACACTAAGCAATAAAATCCTCAACAAAACTGTACTCAGAATAGTAAAATTAAATCCTAGCATCACGAAGAAGACTTCAGAGGAAGAAGTTTGCATTACTGAGTAACTCAACACATGTTGCTGACTAGTTTCATAAAAGTTAATTGCAAATATGGAACATGCTTAGCCTAAAAATGACTTCAGAATTCAGAGATAATACACAACTCCGCTTTCATAGATTCAGTAAAAGTATGGCTAAGTTTAATGTCGTCAGAACCATCCTTGTGTTAACTGTAATGGTTCCGCGAAAAATTATCTATTGACAACAGAAGGCCAGCAAATTTCACGATAGAACCATAGAGAGATTCTTTTTTTTCAACGATTACTGCTTCGCCAAAGAAATATACAATGATACTTAAATGCAAAAGATATTCGTAAAACGTTACACTCTATTGAGCTATGGTCATTATTAAATGATTGCTGCTTTGATGGCTAAAATTGAAAACTCTCAACAAATTTCTTTTAAATTACCTCAAAATTTGCCAACTCAACACTGTAACCCTCAGAACTATATTACGTGTATATTTCTCCGTAATCCATATTTCATATATATTCTTTTATTAGTAATTTATGCATTTTTTAGCTTAATTATTTGAGTATATGAAATAAAACCATCTTTCAGAAATCATTTCAGAAAATCAAGTAAAGAAATTATGATATGACTAAGCTGAAGGCACTACACTATGTTTTTACAAATACTCTATAAAATGCTTTGATTAAGAAAATTTACAAACTTTTGGAGAATGAAGTGAATATGCAAGACGAAGAATGGAAACTTTTTCCCTCAAATACTCAATGGGTAAGAATGCTGAATGGGAAACTTCAATGGAATTGCGGCACAATGAGGCAAGGAATAACATTTTCACATACACAAAAGAGAATGATTGAGATAAATGCCATTATCCTGTATAACTCATACATATCAGTAGTTTCCGTAATATTAAGGCCAAGAAGAATATGGAGGCAGAAGTAAATGAAAAATACATTTCCCTTTACCCTATACCAAAAGATAAATTAACAATATTCCCTTCATCAAGATACAGTGGTACCTTGGTTAAGGATGGTCTTAATTAACGACGAGCGGCTGTAATAAAAAAATGTCTTGGTTAACGACGAAAGGCTTTAGTTTACGACGCCCTCTGGTGAAGGTAGACGATTAACAACTGTTTTTAATACTATTCATATATACATTTACCGTATTTTCTGGTAAATAACACGCACCTACTAGATAACACGCATTTTTTTAATCTCTTCACTATGATAATGTACACATAACACGCATTTCAAAATTGTTATTATGTTAACGAGAATGTTTTTTTCACTAATGTAATATTTATGATAATTACTCTTGTATTTTGAATGGATTTATTTGATTACGTTAACATTTACAATATGTTGATTGAAATAAAATTGTCCTAGTACGTGAGTATATACTCCGCGACTTCCGCAATATATGACGTGTGTTGTTTAGTCATTTTTTTCGAGTTCAATATTCAAGATATTCAATAAAACGAGATTTTCCGTTGTGTATCACGCACTATTATTTTTATCATTTTTCTCTATTTTTTTATACATAACACGGAGGTTATCTACAAAAAATACGGTAATACATTTCATTTCACTAGTGCAATTTATTGTTGCTAACATAATTGAATAAATTATCGGTACCCTAATTTAATAAAATTTACATGATTTTTATCTGCATGTTTGACCTTCATTCTAGTTGTTTAGATTCGCTCCTTGGATAACGACGGTTTTGGTGAACAACAAAAATCTTTCAACGAATTGCCATCGTTAACCAAGGTAGTACTGTACTATATAAGGAACCCATAGAAATATATATTCAATAAAGTAGATTGAAATGCATAGCTATCATGATCAATCGAAAGAGTCGTTCAATTTTTTCACAACTCATAGGGACTTCCCGATCAGCCTCTGCTTCCAGTAACGGTTTCTATATCCGAAAAAGGATTGTGCAGCAGTAGTAAGCGACGAAGCGGATTTGATAGCGTTTATTTCTCATCATACAACTTACTTCGCGTCGCCTATATATTTTCCCAAACAAATCCACCAATTCTTTCTCCGAATCTCCCATCCTTTCGTTGTGTGATTTTATCGGATACACTGAGCGCCTTCCCTGCGCTCCTCTGCACCCCTTCCCTGCGCCCCTAGGGTACAAATGAAAGGATAAAAAGAACGCTCCCTTTCCGGTAATTCAAAGGCCCGCAACATTCTCCTTTCCCCTTTTATCTCCCTTATTCCTCTTTATTTTCCATCCCTTGGCCCCTAAAATAACGTTTTTCTCGGTCTTTTTACAACGGATGCTACACTGTAATGCTTACCCATTCCCGTAAAAACGCGTGCTCACCTCTCTATTCCCTGTTTTATTCATTTTTCCTCTCCGTAGCTTCTGCTTCAGTTTCTCGCCTTTCTGTTATCTTTCCATCAGTTTATTTATGTTTATTTTCCGCCGTATCTCTTTTAACTCTCTCCTCCCTTGCGTTTATATCATAAACCCCTTATTTTCATATCGCGTTATTTATTTGTTCGAGCTAACACACACTCCTGAACGTGTAAGTTACGAAAATCTACGAAGATAGGGCCTCTTTTGAATGTAAAATCAATTATTTTGGGTGTAAATTACTTTCGTATGATTTGTTCTTACTCCTCGAGTAAGAACAAATCATACGAAAGTTGTGAAGAATCGCTCAGCGTTTACCAGATCATCTGACTATAGGTATTAAAAAGTTTATTCACAAAATATTTCTACGAATCAAATTTTCGTGGGTTATGTTGGTTGTTGTATTTTAAAGAAATAATTTTCATCTTCTGAGGGATATAATGTGCTCTGCGGTGTGATTTCAACTATCAGCGTTTTGCTTACAAATACTATAACAATTTTGTTTCTTTTTTTAATTGAGAAAGTAAGGCCCAAATTCCATTTACTTCAAAAATTATTATGATACACGCACACAGGCAATTATTCCAAAACCGGAAAAATCAGAATAACAGCGACTCTAACCTGGGACCCTGAGATTATAGTACCGGCACGCTAACCACTCCGCCATAACATCCTTCTTGCTTTAGAATTATTAACCGGCAAACCAAGGTTCGTGATTCAATCACCTTTCAAATGTTTTTCCTCTTCGTAATACCGTCGCCGCTTTTTATATATGAAACTTTAAATCGGAAGGGGCATTTTAATTTTTTGAGCCTATTTCGACTTTAATATCCTTTAGATTGTAACCTCATCTCATTTCGATCATGAGGTATTTCCCTTGATCTTCAGTTGATACGAAATAATTTCACTCAAGTGTGGCATGAAATTTATAGCTTTGTTTCTTGCTATCATAATTTGAATTGAATATTTTTCATATGTCTTTCTTGCAAAATGAGAAAAATTCTAAATTCCATTTACTTTTGATTCGATCAGTGGTTAATGGCTTTGAGAATATGAAAGCTACCGAAGGAATGATGAGATAAATCTCAATGAATGATGCTGAGTAATGACACTCATCCTAGTCATTCCTTTTCGAGTACTGCTGAGTGTTATGCTGCACTTCCATGGACTTATTCCACTTACAGCATTCTCGCTCAGTGAGAAGGATAAGAGGGAATTTACGCCACTCTTCGTCTACCCTAGAGAGCCCTATTTCCTCTCCAAACGTAATAGTAAATAACGAGAGAAGGGTTGAGATACCAACCAACCTTTGGGCTAATAAATTTACAGATATAAATATTTTGGCTCAATATTCATTCTTTTACCATACATACTCGTCATGTCGGAAAGAGTTCTTTCAACATCCTTTAGATTAGTGTTTCCCAACCTCTATTTTTAAAGTTTATCTTCCCTTTTTCTATCTCCACAAGACAATCGAATCCCACAAATGTACAAAGAGTTTGTTTTACTAATAATAATAAATTCTTTAATAGAAGCAAAAAGATCCTCATTATGTTCATTTTTATAATAATAATTATTATTATTATTTACAAACACAAGCAATCATCTCCTAACCGGAAAAATCCGACTAGCCGGTATTCGAACCCGAGACCTTGGGGATGGAGCTATATACAGATATAGTGGATTAGATACAGAGTGGTTAGCTGTATTCTCTAGGTGCATACTTATAGATTTAATTTGATATTTTACGAACTCTTAGTGTGCTGATGAGTTAAAGCGAAACTATTGCAACATTTCATTGCAATTAAGCTACGGGAAGTTCAATATCATCCTCTATACTGCTCGGATTTGGTACAGAGGAACTACAACCACATAAAAAATGATTCAATAAACTGGCAGCAGTCTTCTTCTATGAAGGAATACAAATCTTCATTGTACGACACAAAAAATGACTATAAGGTTGAATAAATTTAAGGGAAAATGTCTGCCGTGGCCCGGAATGGAACGCTGGACTCCTACTTTCCAGGCGGTTGCTTTGACCACTTAGCTAACATCACTGAACAATTTTTCCTTTAATTTCTTACGCTATGATGGGACTCTGTGTGTTCCGGCGGATCCAACTAAGATGGCAACACTCCTGCGCACACGTGGGACATCAAAGATGCCACTTCACCATTATGGAGAACTTACTAAAGATTTAGTGGTCAGGGAAGTGGGAGACCCGGGTTCAATTCCTGGTTACGACAGACTTTCTCTTTCATTTCTTCGGCTAAAAGTAAAGCATGAAGCTTTTAAAAGTAAAGCATGTTGACCATGTATTTCCTGGCTTACTAGCCAATGTGGTGGCAATGTGTTGAGAAATGAGAAAAGATATTTCGTATGAATTGTGCAAAATAAAAACCATAAGAAAGTGCAACTTTTTATTAATTTTGCAAAATGAGAGCCATTACACAAAGCAACTTTTTTTATAAGTGTTGATTTCCGAATAACCTATGAGTAAATTTCAGTAAGGATAAAAAACCAAAATAAATATGCAGATATCAAATAAAGAGAATAGTACTGATAAAAACAAATAATAGATATAATAGAACGGATATCCTTGATGCTAACAGTAGAGGGGAAAACAGAAAATTCGAACGTTTCAAACTTGGAAGAGAAGAAGTGACCAGGATTCCGAGAATGTCAAGTAAGAGTAGCTGACAATATTATCGGTTTTCTCGAAAAACTCTCCGTTGGACCCTTTTCCTCTATGGATGAGAAATAAAACATAAGCTCGCGTTGTGGAAATCCCTGTCAAAAGGAAGTCGGAGTTCAATATCGAGGATAGGGTCCTCCACTTAACCTTTGACTATAAGAAAAAAGATCTCCAACCTCCGAAGGCAGCTGAATTGGATAAAGAACAAAGAAATCACGAGAAAAATTCAAAGAATCAGGCAAGAGCTCAAGGAAAGATAAGGAAAGTTCTCAAAAGTAGCACGAAAAATATATTGACTACCTCATGGTTTCTGGCATTCGACAAATCATAGTTTATTTTTAATGGACAAGTTTAACTAGAGCTTTAATAAAGAGTTTCATTACAACCGAGAAAATTATTTAGAGAGATAGGAAGTTTATGGTAGCGTCGCAGAACATGGCTGCTGATGAACAGCCAATTTCTATTCCATCTGAATGATTCATATTATGCCACTCGTTGGAAATTTGCTAGAGTAACATTGAGCTTAAATCTAGACCTTTTTTCATTAATGATCAGTCGAATAACAGTGCTGTAATTTCAATAACTTCCTATGACATTCTAATGAGAGAGTATAATTAAATTTTTATTGAAATAAGACTTTATCTATTACTTTGCCCATTCCCGTAAAAACGCGTGCTCACCTCTCTATTCCCTGTTTTATTCATTTTTCCTCTCCGTAGCTTCTGCTTCAGTTTCTCGCCTTTCTGTTATCTTTCCATCAGTTTATTTATGTTTATTTTCCGCCGTATCTCTTTTAACTCTCTCCTCCCTTGCGTTTATATCATAAACCCCTTATTTTCATATCGCGTTATTTATTTGTTCGAGCTAACACACACTCCTGAACGCGTAAGTTACNTCGTATAATCTATCCATTTTGGCCAGAACCCTTTCCTCCCGCATCTTCCGGCTCTTCCTTGTTTGTTTTTCCTCATACCCAACTTACCTTTTCCACTTCACGCCTCACCCATATCTCAAAAGAGCCTAATCTTTTACTGAATTCCTTCATCAGGGCCCAAACCGTTATCTAAAAGCGTTAGAATAAAGAATGGCAAAGTAAGGAATATTGCATAAATTAAAAATAAATTCTGTAAAAATGAAATACTTCCCACAGAAGTGAAAAATGGCGACGTGACTGGGACTCGAACCCATGTCTCCCACTTTCCAGGCAGGTTTTTTAACCACTAAACCACCATATTGCGTCTATATCTCTATTTTAACAGGCTTAGAAACTTGGGTGGATGGAATCTTGGACGGATTTTATCTGGATTATTTCTGAAAAAAATTCAAGCAACCGAACTACGATGCTAAAATTTTGATCAGTTTCTGAGTTTAAAACTGGTAAACATGAGAGGAATCCCTAAATGATTTGAGTACACATTTGATTATCTGTTCTGAGGAAAGTTCCAGATACTGCTGAAGCATTTACCGAGTTTAGAAATAGTCACGCACGTCCTGCTTTCCTATTTCCAAAAGAAAAAAATCCTGAAAAAACAACGAAGATGTTAAGAATTCATATATGTTGACTATCATAGTTTCTCAAGACAGATAGTTTATACATTAAAGTAAGGTAAATTATAATTTATTCCCACAGTAAAGTGAAATTGCTCATCAATCAGAAACGCTTCTGCACCAAGGAGATTCTTTTTCATTACATTTTCCTTAAGAATGAGTTAGTGTTTGAGTCTGCATCTATTCCAAGGGTTCATGCTTATAAAATAAAGGCGTACCGAGAAAGTGAACGTAAATTCCATTTCTCAGAGAACTTATAGCTATATAACTTATTATGAAACGAGCAAAATGAACGAGATTATGACCCTCAGCCATCAAGTAATTCCCGATAGCTATCAAATAGTTTTAATGACGGTACGTGATTTAAGCTTTTGGAGGAAAAGCGGATACTAAATGATCTTCTGCTTCATCTCTATAAGAACAATTAAAAAAAGTAATTACAGAACTAGCTAGCAAAGAAAATAATTAATAATAATTTATTATGAGCTGATTATTTTTCAGCTAAATGACTCAAATTTTTCCATCTAACTTAATTTAAAAATATCTGCAGCAAACAGTAACCCCGATAATATGGCTATGCGACTTTCCAAAATGAGAAAAGGAAGGTCTTGGCAGCAAGGACATAAGAATATTAAATGGAAAACATTAATACCAACAACCACCAACCGTTTTTGAATAATCTGTCTACTAAGTATGCGAAAATAAAATCAGGCGACAGGGATAATCATAGATTAAAGTAAGCAGAATATTATCAAATAAAATTAGCTGAAGAGAAGGGTCAAATTGTAAAAATAACCAAACCTCCTATTAAAACAACATATTCTCCTAATGATAATGACAACATACTGTCAATCATAGATATAGACATACAATAGAATGATATTAGGAGAACAAACTGAATTTGCGTACTGATTTATCAAACATAAAGCAGAACTGCCTATCCACCACTGTACTTTATCGCGGTAAAAGTAGTTAAAAACGTTTCAACTTTGACGCCGTTTGTAATGAATTTTCCCAGACTATCTCTGCTCCTTTCCTTCGAGACTATATCTCAGAAGAGATTTTCTTTGACATAGTACCATTTCTTTCGTCAGAATAAAATCTAACTCGGTCAAAATACTGCTTAGTATTCATTTTGTGGGATCTCCGAGTGCATGTAAAATTCCTCATTAAAACTCCTTACAAGACTGAAACAGAGCTTTCGATGGATTCCTAAGTCTGCTTATATTAGCCAAAATTACCATTGCAAGCCAATTTTGCTCCAAATTCAAGGGTATCCATCAAAGGAGGTAATGCTGTGAAATTACGATGAATGTGCTTAAAATAGAATCTCTTTGGTACAAAGTTTCTCAATCAAGAAGTAAAACTAAGTTAATTACGTCTTCAGCAATAACTTCTTCTCAGTGAGTCAAAGAAGAGAAAGATTCAAACATGTATCATGCCTTGAATTTCCGCCTGTGAAAGAATTTTCATGTATATAACAAGTTCACGTAGATAATTGTACCAATTGGATAATTGTACCAATTGTAATTGTGTAATAGTAGATAATTGTACCAATTATCTCGGGTCTATGTTTGCCAGTTTCTTTTGATTCATTGATTTAGTTTTATGGATCTAAGTTAATCGCAGTCAGTTGTTTTCTGGTTATTAGTGTAGTATTATTATCATGTAATATCTCCAGAGGTTAGGTGGTAGAGGTTAGGCCATTTTTGCCTAACCTTGCCGTGAAAGTAAAATAATAATAATGATTTTTTGTTGATTTTTTCTGAAATTTATGAAAATGTCCAAAAAGATTATTACAGCTCTGAAAAGTATTACGTGATGCTTTTTCTGGTGATATCTCAGAAGTTTTAATGTTCTATACAGCATTAACGTTCGAAAAAAAAACTTCCCAAAATCTAACCCCCTTGTTTTCACTGAAATACCCCCAACCTACATATATATCTGCTATATATCTTGTGGGCTCATATGCCTTAAAAATTTCTCCTTAACGCGCCTCACTTTAACCCAAGATGACCCATCTCACCCTTTATAGCAACCAAAAACCTTTCCCTTTATCATCTCCTCTGTCTTTTCCCTTACATCATGCCTTCAATTTTTCCTTTAGCAAACTGTCCCCTCTAAACATTTGATCCACCATTTCTTTTACCTTCGTATAATCTATCCATTTTGGCCAGAACCCTTTCCTCCCGCATCTTCCGGCTCTTCCTTGTTTGTTTTTCCTCATACCCAACTTACCTTTTCCACTTCACGCCTCACCCATATCTCAAAAGAGCCTAATCTTTTACTGAATTCCTTCATCAGGGCCCAAACCGTTATCTAAAAGCGTTAGAATAAAGAATGGCAAAGTAAGGAATATTGCATAAATTAAAAATAAATTCTGTAAAAATGAAATACTTCCCACAGAAGTGAAAAATGGCGACGTGACTGGGACTCGAACCCATGTCTCCCACTTTCCAGGCAGGTTTTTTAACCACTAAACCACCATATTGCGTCTACCACTATTTTAACAGGCTTAGAAACTTGGGTGGATGGAATCTTGGACGGATCGCGTCTTGGATAATTAAATTCGCCATTCCACTGAAAGCGGCTAGAAAAAGATTTCCTGTGGTCTAGACCATTATCTTTAAGATTTTGAAAATAAAGAAGATCGGCGGTAATATTGTCTAATTATCCATAATTAATATTGTCCATATTCAATATTATGTCTAATTATCCTGATACTTCTGTATAGCTCCCCCTAGGGGGTGCAATCAAACACTTTTTAAGCCACTTTAAGGTCAAAGGATAACCTCACAAAAGCATTTCACAGCAAGAAATATTTTTATGTGAATTGTTCTCCAAACGACATGCAAACAGACATATGAATCCCATGAAGCAATTAAGATTTTTTCGCGTGTTTGACACGATTGAAATTGTTTCTACGATCAAAATATCTGAATTATTCATTACAAGGTCGATTAATGTTGAAATGTCAAATATCATCGTTAACTAGAATATTAAATGCCAATCTGTAATCGCATGGCCACATTTTCTAATTCCCTAAATATGAATATTGAATGGGTAACTTTTAATGATCTCGTAATCCCTTTCTACATTCCTATTGGTATTCTGTTTAAGCCGAAGCGAGATGTCCTTGAGCTCACGCGGTGACAATATCGTGGAAAACGTGACTCAGGAAATAACGCCATCCTGAGAAGAACACCCAATGGCTATTATTTCAAGGGTTTAGAAGAATACTGAGTGAATTTTAGTGTTTAATTTGTCGGATTAATTCAGGCATTGGCCAGGAAGTAATGATTTGCTGTAGAGAGGAAATTGTACACCTCTATTATTAAAAGAGAACTTTAAATTCTCCTTGAGCCATAAGGGGCTGTTCTACAGCTCGCACGGTGACGAGATCCTGGAAACCGTCACTCTGGAAAAACCACTTTTCTGATAATATTGGGGCTAAAAGAATAGATAACGCGGAAGAACACTTATGTCGATATCGGAAGGCGTGACTTCGTGAAAAGACATTGCAGAATACAAGAAACTTTGTACTTTTCCACAGGGATTTTAATTTTGCTACCGGTTTCGTAAGCGTACTTACAACGCAGTACAACATCGTGATCTATAAGCTTACAACATCGTAATTTACAAGCGTACAACATCGTAATATCGCAGAAAATCCCCAATATAAAGGTGTGCGGATAAGATTTCGAGTTACAGCGTAATTTATCTACGTTACTGCTTGCGAAACCAGTAGAAAAATTAAAATCCCTGTGGAAAAGTACTAAGTTCCTTTTATCCTAGAAGAACACAATTCAATATTCTCCACAATCCTGACGATTATGTATGTTTATCCGCTAGTCGAATCTGAATATTCTTTTAACTTTACAAACTACGTCATTCTAATCCGTGCATTTTGACGAGTTAATATGCTGAAATGACGATGTTTTTAAGAAGAGACGATATTTGACTATATTTTTAAAAGGAGAAATAGTGTGTATGACATTTTTTTTCAAAAAGCTTCCAAAGGAAAAATCTTTGAGGCCTCCCAGGTTTAATTCCATCGCCTTCACGACCGTCTTGATGTGAAAGCCATCTAATCATATTACAGCATTTTTAGCGACCGCCTCCTTTGAGAGCCTCTGCATATATTCTCCAGACAAACTTTTGCGATTAGCTTTCCTTACTCAACTTAGTTCACATCTGTGGATTAGGGCCCTACCTCATTTTGACTCCTCCATGGCCGATCCTGTGGCGTTGTTTTAGGGAAATATCGCAGAAAATCCTTTAATATAAAGGTATGCGGATAAGATCCCGAGTTACAGCGTAATTTATGTAAGTACGTTACTACTCGAGGTTAATTCTATTACAGCATTAACTAAACCCGGCACAGCTAAAATTTATACCCAATATTTCTTTATATAAAATTATACGATGGTAACTAGAACAATAATAATCATTTATTACGTCGTAATATATCCCTATCGAAAGAAAAGAATCAATGAATAATGAAATCGCAGGAAACCTCTCCATGAAATAAGAACTTCTTTGCGGAAACAATTCGAATATTATTAATTTCCCGGTATTCTCAAAATCAATGACTTGAAAATGTAAAAAAAAAGACATTAACAGTAGCGTTTAACAAGTGCATAGAGTACCTTAATCAGGAAGAAAAATAATTTAGCCCGTAATCGAACCTTGGAATTGGAAAGTTAGTATGCAAGCTATTTTAGTACTAGGATTTGCAAATTAATTACTTTAAAACTACTTCGAGTACTTAGAAAATACCTGAATACCGTTCTTGGATTAACCTTTGCCAGTTAGAAAATAGAATAACCCTTGAAAACAACAAGAACACTAACCTAGGAATAAAAATATCTAGAATCTCAAAATTTACCATAACATTCTCAGTGTTACCATGCTTATTTTTTAAATATTTCTATAGAATCAGTAAGAAATAAGTAAATTATCAACGCATGATGAAACACATACCGTTTGTGATCTTCACAAACGTAATTTTAATGAGGTTAGTCTTCGGTAGATATTAGTTACGATCAAATTACCGTTTCAACCGGCATACAGCATGACTTATTATTTAGTGTTTAGCAAATTGTTTATGTGCAGTGCCATCTATATGCGAAAAATCGAACCCTTCCAAGCTTCTAAAGCATGAATTTTGTCATTGAGCCGCACATTTTTTTTGGTTTATACGGACGAGTTGCTGATTTGTGCTATGGAAAGCTATAAAAATGCTGAATCACATCTTTTAGCTCTCATCACGAGGGAATATGACTAAATAGTGGGAAATTTATAAATGTAATTAGAAAGGGTAGCAATGTTAAAATTGACTCAACAGCTGAATATGGGCTCCCACCGGGATTCGAACCCGTAACCGCTTTCATCAAAGGTGAACACACTACCCACTTTGCTATACGAATTAAAATCAGTCCTCAGTTATTGTATAAGCTGCGTTTAACAAGCAAGACATAACATAGGGTAGATTTATACCAGAATATCTGTATGTAAATTATTCAGCCCGAAGGCCGGTTTCAACCGCAAACTCTCCTCAATCAGTTAATAAAAGCCCTAGAGAGGGAATAATGTTTACAAGGCAAAATCAAGAGTGGATATTTTACCCTTGTTTCCTTCTCCCTATGCAAACAACGGAAAGAATATCGTTCTCACTATAATACACTCCTTTTTGGTCACAAAACCAGGGGTCGACATGAATACGAATAGATGTTTTGTCAAGAGAGATAGAATGGGATTCGCTCGACTTGATTTATTTTATTAACGTTCTAGAAAAATCCCTGCTACAGCAGGCTTAATATTGGCGAAATTAACAAAGATAATAAATAAAATAATTATACGCGTATAATGAATAATGTATACGCCCGAGCCACATGTCAATTAGTGTGGAACGTATGTAGGAGCTCCCTTGCCATGTATCATACGCGAGTACGCGCAGTATTTCATACATTAGATGTGAAATTTCACATTACGTTATAAAATGTACAGAAGCATTTAATCCTTGCAGCCCTCTAAGCTGTTACTGACAACGGAAACTTGGCCTCTACTTGAGAAACACATTATATTTGCAATTCCGACAAGAAAAAATGCGAAATAATCGTTATGATGATAGAATTATGGTAATTTACCATGTATAGCATGCATTCCCTTACAAAAACAAAGAATTCATCTTCACTGATGATTATGGATGAAATCCGAAACAGAATCTCCCCTAACGTGAAATATCACTTGATTGGATAATCTGGACGAGAGTTGTGTTTATAAAAGAATATCGAGAGCGGAAATATGTGAGCCGAGAAACGTTGTATTCATTGAATATGGAACGGCTGCGAGAATTTAAGAAGCAGTTGAAGAGTAACGCATATAGACGATCTTAAATGGTATCTAAAAGTAAAAAATGCGATCACGAGAAGTCTCTTCTTTCAGTAGGAAACGTAAACAGGTTAGAAATGTTTGAAACTGATATGAAAACTCATTGCGGCAAAAAGTAAGTTTTTCCAGTGCAATCGAGATGTTGATTTACGGCGACACTTTACTTTCCGTTGTTTAACAACATCGCAAAACAACGAGGCTGGAGTTGGAACTTCAAAGCCTTTACAAACATTGGGTTAAACTGCTGTTTTTAACTCAATTCCAAACAAGCCGAGGGGCTGCAAATATAAATGCGTCAATTGTCCTAGAAGAAGTAAACATCTCTGGAGCGTAGCGTAGGACTTTGATGCACTCTATACTACAAGAAAAGAAAGACCCTGTTTCTCCATTGTTCCTCGTCAACTTTGTTTGTAGATGAAGTCGCTTTAAATTTCCTGCGGCTCTTTTGATGTTCATTAAGAAGATGCACCTCTCGACTGTTTTTTCTTTACGCCCCTTGTTTCTCTTTTACTTCAATACTCCCCTCTTCCTCTTCTTTTCCGAGGTTACTGAAACGCGTCCCTACCACAAAGATCTTAACCTTGTCTTCCCAAGTCTCTTTCATTCTTCAGCCTTGGCTCCCTTAATAGCAGCAAATCTATGAATTGCGCAATATTTACTGGACTTGGTTCCCACTTGCTTCCTTCGAGTTCAAGGCATTCTTTTTTTTCAAATTTCATTCACATGTAAATCAAAAGAACAAACGGTTTATTCCAACATCGACATATATTTTTAGATATCTAACTTTACTTATTGAGTTAGGACAGAGGGAAATGTTAATTTCTGATTAAAGGTAATCATTTTGACTACTCGTTTTTTGATGCCACAAAAAGTTTTATTCATATGGTCATTGAGCTGCATTTACATGGACGTTTCCCAGTCATTGTATCCTAACGCAGTGAAGAAAAAGGGTTAACTAACTTAACTCCTCATCTCTCCTTGGAAACCTCATTCCCTCACCAAAGCTGTTTTTTTTTAGCTAACAATGGAGGGAATGAAGAATCATACAGCCCTCAGGCTGAGGAATCTATTCAAAGTCCATTTACGCATACGGAGTTGGCATTTGCTTAGTTCGTTATGATATCATTATCAGTTTTTCTAAATTGGTGTGCTGAATAAGAGACGAATGAAACATGAATTTTACTCCTGGGTTTACACCTTCTGGGTTCCAACGTTCAGCGTCATAATCAGGTGCACTAAATATCATGGAGAGTAACCACAAAATTGGCAGTGGATTTTGTGGTAAACTTAATTTCCTATAGCATTGGTATAAATTTCCTTGAAAATGGCTGCAGAGACAGTTGCCGAAGCGGAGCAATCCAGCTTGGATTGTTGACCCGGTTGGAAACTCGCGAAACCTTTCTCAGGTATAAATTCAATGTTAGTATTGCTGTAAGTTTTATGAGGAAATTTTGAATTCTAATGTCTCTATTTTCTTTCCTTGACTGGATGTTTCCAAAATTTATTCCTTAACTCCTGAAAGCTTGAACGTCCATTTTAAGACAGAAGTGGTACACTTCCAAATAAGCATTATTCAAAGTAGTACTATTTTCTACTCCTCTTTTCTAACACGCTTTACCTTGAAAAACCCCACATTTATCATGTCAATAATTCCATCTCAACTTAAATAGAAATGATTGAAGAAAATAAAGAAATTGCGATATTTTTATAATTACGTATGTTTCTACTTACTTTTAATTGGTCCTTAACGTGGCCAATATGTCCTGTTTCAATACGGAAGAAACATGTTTCAGGCACTGATAACTATATATGAATATAGATTTAATTTGTTCGTTTATGAACACCGTTATTCACAATAAGTTAAATTGGGCTATCAAATCGATTTAGTTGAACTATATGAAACATGTCGAATGATTGTCATGTGATTTCCCCATCCACAAGGTAGTATTAGAGTACAATTCTTTTTACCTATCCTTTTGGCAGAGTGATTAGCGCGTGACAGCACTCAAAACCGAACTGGGTTCGAGTCCCGGCTAGTCGGATCTTTCCGTTAGGGAACGGTTTTTTTATTAATACATTGTTATTAATATTAAATTTAACTAACAATTATAAGTGGAAGTAACTGTGGTCTTTCTGTTTCCATTAAAGAACTTACAACTATAATTCATATTTTTAGAGGCAAGTACTCGCATATAAATGGTGTTCACAAAAAAGTTTTGCTCTTCCCAACAACACTCGATCAAATCCTTGATCGAAAAAGCCTTGCTTTTCAAAAATTTCTATTTTTGAAATTTTTCGCTTCAAAACTCGGGGAAAATCTACAGAGCGAAGTTAGTGGTATTACCCTTAGGGCGAAGAAAACTCCGAAACTAGGATCGGTCCATATCATCGCGTTGAAAGAGAAGTTTGTGTTGCGAATCTTAAGAAAACAATGTTACGCCTCAAAGACCAGCGAACTGGGCGTAATCTTTAGGGAGTATTCACGGCTATTCTCAAACCGAGCCGCGAATTTCACGAATAATACATTTCGGGTGTAAAGAAAAATAAATTTTTTGCGAGATAGAATTCCAAAGTAACCAATGAGTAGACTCATGATCGCTTGTCTAGATAATCCGAAAATATTTGGCGATAGCCTTTCCCTTCCAATTATTTCATCCAGAATTTCTTTGCACTCAAATCGATGGCGAGAGAAAGGGTAATTATCATGGCGAACAATGAAAATTAATTCCGTCACCTTTAATTAATGTGAGGCAGTTTAGAATTTCATCGATGTATCCTCTGGCACCATTTGACACAAAAGAAGAGAGAGAGAGTAGTTGACTACTTTTTCCATCAGATAGCGTTGACAACCAAATAAAATATAACTACTATGAATAAACATTTAGGATTCTCTAATATAAATCCCGGAAGCTTGAAGGGATATTTTCTATGGGAAATGTTCACTGTTGCGAAGTGATTGGCTCCTGTTTGAACGATATTTAAATGCTAAAACAAAATGCTAGATACGAATAGGAAATAATTATACGAATATAATTCTTCTCGAATCAATCTCACGTTTATCGCCACCAGATAAAAGTGATAAAACTACAATTAATCGATCGAAACCTTAAGTAAGCCTGAGGAACTCTTTTTAGCGCAACTAACTAAGGGGAAAAGGGATTATTTTCATAGAACAACGACATCCTCCTGTACTTTCCAGAAAAATGCCCAGCCATCGAAAAGGTCACAGCCTTTTTCGAAAATGAAATACATGCAAACGGCAATAAATAAAACCTCAATCGTCCAACGGAAGATGGAAATAAAACCCAGTCCAATTAACTTTGCCATGTAAATACGGGAAAGGGCCCCAATCCGACGGCAACTCCTTGGCGGCAACTTGCGTTAAAAACCCGTAAACGAGACAAATCCTTCGCGAACCGAAAGGATAACAGAACGTGGGTAAACATCCGCGCATTATTTTCGCTCGCAAATTTATTCCCCGCTCCCCCGAAAAACAATAAAAACGCCCGAGGAAAGAAAAAGGAAGCTTCGACGTTCTCATACAAACTCGCGAGCGAGGTGGGAGAAAAGTTCGAATTGCGAGCGCCATAAAGTAAACATTTTTTATATCCGAAAATCTCCGAAAAAAATGTATCAAGTGAGGAACGGAAGGGAGAAGTATGGCTCTCCGGAGATTTCCCTTGGAGTGCCCTTCCCGAAGCGAAACCTCGAGCTACACGGTTCTGCTCTTTGGGCGGATTCTTGAAGGCACCTCCATCACCAGCGCACCCGGATACCTGGCACCATCTCGGATTCCCCGGAGCTGAAGAAAAAGCTGAAGGCGAGCGGGCGCATTTTTATCACCGCGGGAATCATTCATTCCTCACACCAACCAGCGTGTGACACCGGCAAACGCGAAGAGAGAAGTGGGGAGAAATGTGGAAGTGGAATATGAAGGTTACGGGAATGGGATCGAGAGTGGGAAAATGGAGAGAAATGCGCGGATACGTCGAAGATGGCTTCCCCGGGGATGAGGCAAGTGGTGGAATAAAGAGATTGATGGGGTATGCAAAGTCGCTCGATCCTCCTTACATCGCCCGATGAAGAGCCCTGAAAAATTCGCCGGAGGGCGAATTTTTTCGATCAAACGTCGAAAGGGAAGGCGGTTCGCGAGGCTATGAAGGAATGAAAATGAGGGGCTGAGGAAGAGGTTGATGTATCTGGGTTCGGGATCATATAATTTTCTTTTCGAGGTTCTATCCCAAGTCCACGAGCAGGAGCCTCGATAAAAATATTTAATGATATGGATCCCCGCATCAAAAGTTCAATCGAGATGTAAGAGACCGATTTTTCTATGATAGAAATAATATTTAGACAAGCTGCTAGATAGGTATAATTTTGCGGATATTTTAGCATTAGAAGTATCAATAAACGTACTTTTTCACAGGATATGGATTCAAAGCTTAAATTTAGCGTAAGGTGGCTTTGCACTTTAAGACGTACCCTTAAGAAAATTACCAAGGAAAAATGGATATAAAAAAGTCTAACTGGAAAAATGGGATGATAAACAGATATGAATATTCTTACGCTTAATTACATGTTCAAGTCTAAAGCTGGTATTATAATATATACTTAAGATAGACTAGATAATGTTAATTTTAGGGCCCATTTATTAATTTTTTATGAGAGTTAAAGTGAATTACAGTGAATATTTGTGCTAATCCATTATATATGTAAGAGATTGACATCATTTTCACTTTAACGCAAACAAGGAGTTATAATATCTGGTTCTAAAATGAACATTAGTTGAAATATAAGTTTTAAGTATATATTGTAATACTGGGCCTAATTCTCTCAAAGGGCTCGTCTGAATGTCTTGGCTCGGTAGACTAATTCGCTGGAGCAATCGACCGGAAATTTGGAGATTCGGGTTCATATCCCGGTCCTGTTTGGCTTTATTAATGTTTGTTTCTCCTTGGGACTTGTAGAGAAGTTATGTTGAAATGTTCAGTATCAATCACAGAGCATGCGTTAGCAAAATCGTGGAATAGATGAATTACAATAATGCCATGATTGAACTTTCTACGAGATAACCTAATAGTTAGAGCAGTCACCCGGAAAATTGAAGATCTCAGTTCGATTTCCGGACTTGTCAGATATTTTATGCCCGTTCTTCCTTACGATTATTCCTAAGTATCGCGAAAATTCACCTTATCGCCAAAACAGAAATCTCGCTTACACGTTTGATCTCTTCGTAAATCAGTATCTTTTTAGCAAATCGCCATTTCAGATTTCACTCCTTGTTCCCATGCCAACGATTTTATCTCTCAGCTTCTAGGAATCTAGCCGCATTGATTAATAATACTCTTCATCATCAGTTTATAAGCAGAATTTTCTGATGACTTGGTTTCTTGTGAATGGTATGTGTATGTGATTGGTAACACTGATGGTTGGCTTCACTTTAAATTTCCCTGCTATACTTTTCAGTGACAACTCACCGGGGTATCAGTGTTAGAGATTACAGTTGGTAAGGTCATCATCTGGCATTTCCGTATGTTTTAGTAATCCTGATGATTCAGGACAAATTCCTCAACAGAGAACTGCAGTTGTTGGTCCTTGAAATAATCGGTTGACGTTGAGAGCTTATGATTGTCCTAAGTTAGTGCAAAAAATCTTGAGCCGCAAACATATTCCGGAAGATGAGCGTGGCAAGCAATTCGTTGGTATCCATAACTTAGTTTTAATCGAAAGTGGGAATCATTAAATGGAATTTGAAGTTGAAGCCATAGTAAGACAAACGAGAGGTGACTGTATTTCATAAAAAGAAAAAGAAAGAAAGAGAAGTGAAAGAAGATATACATGATGAGAATCTTAAGAAGATGCAAGATTTAAACAGAAGATAAATTTACTAAATAAGTTAAGAGAAAGCACGTTCACGCATGATGTATCCAATATAATGCTTTCTACATGTTACATGGTCCGTTTAGATACTGCAAGCAAGATCAAAGAAATTGATACTAGAACGAATCGATTCAAGAATTCATCTTTCCCGCGAACGATACGCGAAAGTAACCGATTAAGGAAGAAGATTCATGTGTCATGAAGCCCCTGGCACACGCCGAAATACGGCTTGCAAGGTACTTACATAAAGATAAAACTTACATATGGATAAATTTAGCTTAGATTACGTAATAAGCTAAGCCTAAATTTGACAGATAAAAGTAACCTAAATTTGCAAATGTGGACAATAAATTAATAAGCATTATGATAATCATCGAGCATCATATATTTATAAACTTATATGACCTCCTTTGTGAAAACCGATTCTTACCAACAGTTCTGGTTAACCCGGAGTGAGTGAGTTTAAAGCGAACGTAACATATATAACTAACTTTTCAATGTGCCAAGTTGAGTAAAGTCAACTTTGTATAGGTCGTCGTTATAGTCATTATTTTGAACCGGTAAACCGGTTCCAAATCATGACGGCATATGAAGTCGATTGGCGCATAAGTGGAAGCTCATCATGTATCTCATGAAAGGAAACCATCAATCATTTGCGGTAACGCACCTGCTCTTTCGTGTAACTAAGCCCGGCTTCTAGCGAGACATGAGGCAATAAATATTTGCGGAGCGTCTATACACATCACTTGCCATTATGTACAAGGGCAATGCTTCGTCCTTACATGATATATAGTTATCTATCAATAAAGGAAAAACTGAGACAAGGATACAGCTAAATCATTACACTTCACTGAGGGATAGGTATGGTTAAACTCCTGAACCATGAGATCTAAAAAGATATTTTCTTTATTTAATAATGGCTATCAAATAAAAATAATGTTTTAAATTATAACAATAAAAACGAATTAATCCATTTCACCTTTACAAAAAGTTTTATATCTCATGTTTATACGCATGAGTATTTCTAATATTGACTATGTTCAGTTATAAAAACCATGCTGAATGTTGAAACCTTCATAACTAGTAGTTAAATATTTACACTCCTAAATTATTACCCGGATTTTCTCCGAAGGTAAACCATGAAGCGCAGATAAAAAGGATGCAATTGGAAATTTGATCTGATAATGAATTTTAGTATTTGTTTAGCAATCAGTTTGCATTCCAAAATGAGCAGATATCCATACTCATTTTTATGTCATGTGTTCCATTACTAAATTTTAGTAGAGGCAGCGTTTAAAATGAAAATAATATGTGATGGGAATCTAATAAAATGCTATGTTCACTTTTCAATTACTAACAAGCCGTGATTTACTATATACTTGTAGGGCGTAATAATCATAACACTGGTAATTAATTACCAAATAGAAAGTTATTCATAATAAGCTTTACGTATCCTATAATAAGTACCTTTATCCAGAGGGAATAGGTGAGGGTTTCTTCATCAAGAAAGTAATTATTCGCGAGAAGCCCGGATATCTACGCGCACCGCTGGTCAGAATTGTATAAGCCTCCATCACTGAGAAACGTAGGTTGCGGACTTTCAGGGATTAAATATCAAAGGTTTTATGTAAATACAAATTCTAAATACTTAACGCAAATAGCTCAAGGAGGTTGTAAGCTAGTTCTATAGAAGTTGCAGTCAAAATGTTATGTAACGCAATTTGAAAAGAAGCTATGCATAGCAAAGTGGAAATAGGAACTTACGTAAAAGCTCTTTTGAAAAACATTCCACTTTTATTTGCTACGTATATTTTAAATTTTTCGTCGAATCTCAAATATAAAATAATACTAATGAATACGAAGTCTGTGAAATAATGCAGTAAATTTTGAACTTCCTTCCAGGACAGCACCCGGACTGCTTCCCGGGTACAAGCATAATTTGCAACCACTTAAAACTAAATACTAAAACCATGCATTTTCTGATTTGCAGGTAAAAATCTTTTCAAAAGGCATTAAAAAAAACAGTGATTTGTGACTATTTTCTCCAGTTACCATTGGTTGCAAAACTTCATCAACAATTATGCATATTCCATATTATGACATAGCATACGGAATAGTAAATTAATTCGACGGAGCGGCGATTTACTTTGTAGTATTCCATGACAGGCGTTGAAAAAATAACCACTTTTCAAGGGAAACTCGTAAATTTAATCTCAAATAACTTTGCACAATACTACATAAAACATGTCGTGTGTCTGATGTAGTTATGTAGTATTGTGCAAAGTTATTTGAGATTAAATTTACCAGTTTCCCTTGAAAAGTGGTTATTTTTTCAACACCTGAATAGTAAATTGTTAATAGTTCACATTGCTTTCGAGTAACATTATCATCGCAATGCGCATAACTGAAAATGATATGATTTGTATGACATCTATTTTTTGCAACTAAATATGAAGGTTTCTAAATAAAATTGTATTGGAACATAAATAACTTCGATAAATCCACTGAAAGAATATTCCATTCTCGTCTTGAACTATCCCTAACTCTAAATGTTTGCTAATCTTTAATTTCACATCATGATCTTACCTAGATAAGACATGTGTATCACACAGAAAACAACAAATGTTGTTGTAATATTAATTACGGTGGGCTAAGCCTCGGTTGCCGCCCCTAAGATGCCGCCGCCCGGGTGCGGTGTACCCCTTGCACCCATAGGACGGCGACGGCGCGGCGCGGCTCTGCTCCTTTCACTAAATAGTGATTTTCACTTTCGAGATTTTATCTTTTTTATAGAGTATATGTTTATTGCCAGACATTCGAGATAGTGTTCATTAAACATCTACTGAACTCTTTATTAAAGGTGTGAAGAACAATTCTCTCTGATGTTCTTTTAATTTTTGTGGTGATAAAATGATTGGTTTTACTCTTACTGGAAAATTATTAGTTTAAACCATGGGAAATAATTCAACTGACCTTCGATGGACACGTGTCGCTCGATACTTTTTATTTCTCATTTTACGCTCACATTAAAATAACACGTACATCCATATCAAATCTTACATCAATACATATCCTATCTATCCTTTATATTAGAAGTATACAGATATTTTGAAGGTTTCCGCCTTTCTTTCTCCAAATTTTTCCTCTGAACTGGCATATTCCATATCCCCAAATCCTTGCTCTCCTGAACGAGAAGTTAAAGCTGGAAGAATATCAATGAATGTCAAATGCAGATAACGGAGCAAAGAAGGCTTTTACTAATTCAAAGATTTTTTCACAACAGAGAGGATAAAAAAATCAGAAAGAAAATGGACAACCGATTCTTTTGGTTTACAGACTTCGTACTTTTGATCTGTAAATTTCACTTTGTTGATATTGAAGGGAGAATATCAAATGTAAAAGATCGGAATAGTAGCCATCAATGTACGAGCAGATGTCAGAAAATTTGAACCGGAAAATTCGGAACTCGAGCTGTGTAATCAAAGCTGGAATCGGATTGAAATTTAACTTTCATGTAAAAAGAACACATCGACTGAGGTCATCAGTAACCTTTTTGAATTAAGAAAACAAAGAATTATCATCATGGATGTTTTTTACGGGACAATATTCCAGGGAAATATTTCCTTAAGTAAGATTTTGATATCAATTGTAAGGATGTTCCATCTACCTTTATTTCCTCAAAATAAAATTCATTGTTGTCTTCTTTCAACGATATTAAAGGTCTAAATTATCTGTTAAAGAAATAGGATTCCAAGTAAACGATATTTTATGAAGTAGTTCCCAATATTATACTTCTTTTAAGTTTCCCTCGAATGAATTTTGAAACTAATACAGCCCTCAGGCTGAGGAATCTATTCAAAGTCCATTTACGCATACGGAGTTGGCATTTGCTTAGTTCGTTATGATATCATTATCAGTTTTTCTAAATTGGTGTGCTGAATAAGAGACGANTAATTGGTGAGAATTTTTGTAGTAACCGACGATTTTTACCAATAAAAGTTTTAGAATTGTTACTTCTCTCGCTAAAATATTACGATTGAGGAAAGTCGCAGGACTAACAAAGTTGTAATTGCAAAAAAATCATTCACATGAATTCACCAATATTGAATATCAACATGGTACACGAAAAAAAAACATTATCCTTTTATTAATTAGTAATGCAATACTAATGAAAGCGATGGATGGAAAGTGAGATAGCAGCTCATAAATGCTCGATCGATAATTGAATGGTTATAAAGTGTGATCATTCCTGCGTTAATAACTATTAACAAACACTAAAACAATATATTTCTATATCCATGCTACAAAGCTGTCAATTTGTAATACTACGTATTTCGAGAGAAGAAAGGAAAAATATCTTTGCAAAAATTCCTCAGGAAATAATTTTTAATTACGTCCAGTTTTCTATCTGTAACTTCTGTGGGGAATAATACAAATGCAAAACCTATATATATGAAACGGAACCGAAAGTTATCCAGTCAAATACAGGAAGCAAAATTCAATTGTAGGAGAGTAGTTGAAAATTAGAAATGTGATTGTTTTCGAGAATATGTTTGGCAGCATGCGATACATCTGAATTATTAAGGATAGAATTTATGTGAAATCTGTTCTAGTCTCTGAATATAAATCCATTTTATCTAGGTGAATTTCTCCACAATTGTCACATTGTAATTTGTATATTCAAGACGCACAAAGTGCGCAGTAAATTTTCTCTTGATTTTCCATTGCTTTTTTCTTTGAGACCAACAACTTCACTTGAGACCAACAACTCATGGGTGAGTTAGAAATGAAATTCTATGATCGCACAAAAATAAAAAGACGTAGTTATTCTTAAGTATAGTTAATTTTTAAGTTTGGAAAATAGAGGTAACAATTTTAATAATTCCTCAGATCTCGGTGAAAATTGCAATGATAATGTTGATATTTCCACAGGATAAGTCCATCTGAGGAAAACATTTTATTTCCATGAGACTCATAAACATAGACCGTTTCTAGAGCTTCCCAATCAGACTTTAAAATGACCGAGCATGTTTCTCTCAAAAATCACTTCGATCGTACAGGGCGAATGCCACGCATGAACTGATGGGAACATTTCGGGAAACGCTCAAGAGTAAACTATGCCTAATACATCCATCACGAAGAAGCCGTCGGAGAAATTCTAGTGGAAAACTCCGGCGCCAAAACGACAGTTCTAGCTCATCCCGCCCCTCCAAAGAGCCCAAAGAACACTCCCTTCCAAAAGCAGCTACTGAAGGAAAACTCCCCACCTATTATTTTTTCCCGCCTCCTCCATCGTTTAGTGATTCCGTTCGAAGTCGAAGCTCCAATTCCAATCCCGCGAAAGCTCTTGGGGAATCCGGGACGACGGCAGGAAAACATTTCACGACTGGCGAACGATCAACGTCGAAACAACGGCGAAATCCCGATTCCGTTTCCAATTCAATTACGGCACCGCGCGCGTTCGTGCGGCGCGGAGGAGTCTGGGCGGGAAAAAAGCTACAAAATGGCGGGAAAATTACGAGCCCAATTACTATTCTCGCGGGTGTGACGTGCATTTTTTTGTCGCGACGCCGACGGAAATTGTCTTTCCGGGGAATGTTTGCCGAAATGAATGGGTGCGAAGGGGGTTGCTAAACAGACGATCCGTTTTTACGTTCGTTTCTTCCCGAAATGGCACGGAGGCGGAGTGATATTAGATTTCGAGATTGGATGGGAATAGGATGATAATTTAGGCGCCAATTACTGATCATAACGAAACTGGAACGCCGAGTGATGGGCCTCTATTCCTTTTCCTGTTCGCGAATTCCGCTTTCCGCCTTTTTTGCGGACCGAAGCCTCTAAATATCGTTGGGTGGCCTTTCCGAATGGGCGCGCGACGATTAAGCGGTTTCGCTCATTTTTTCGGAATTTAGAAGAGTTTGCTTGTTTAAATAAAAATATGGGGCAATTTCCTCTCTCGCTAAAACAGCATGCAAATAATTTCCGCGTGTCTCGTGTGGTGGTAACACGAAAAACGACATATGATAAAGCGAGCAGGCTTGAATATATTAACTGTAAAAATCTCTCTGAAAACCTCTAAAATAAGCTAACTATTCAGTCTACATAAATAAAAGTTATACAGTTTATTGCGAAGATAACAATCAGTAAAATGTTTCTTACCTCATTCGTTTTTACAGAAAACATTTCGTTGTAACAATAAAAACAAACTTTCAAATATCTCTCCCGAACATTTTTATTGAAAACTGATTATTTAAGAAAAAAACTAAAGGCCTGGCGAAGTTGATTGTGAAAACTATCCTTTTTTAGCGATCGTGAAAAATTATTTTACATTTCTTTTAAAAATGGCACTTTCGTAATTTATCAATGCTTCATCTTCTTCATATTTGCCCTTTACAGGTAGTAAGGATATTTGCGGACGATATGGTAATTTATAGGAAATAGGAAGTGCAGAGGACAGATTAAACCTGTCGAGTGGTTTAGATAGGATTGTGAAATGGTGCGATGATTGACAGTTAGAGCTCAATGTAGACAAATAACTCCATCGAAAGAAAATCTAATGCCAATGATTATTCGTACAACCTCCGTGGGAAAACTTTATCAACAGTAGAATAGATGAAATATCTTGGAGTGACTCTCGCGAATAACTTAATAAGCGGTGCCCACATCCGTTGTATATATGGATGAGCGATTACGAAACTTGGAATCGTGAAGAGAATAGTCGATAGGAGTGAAGTAAAAGTCAGTGATCTATGTTACGTTGCGTTGGTTAGGCCATGTGGAAGATAGATGATTTAAACAAAGACTTAAGTTACTAATAAGTTCATAGGAGTTACATTCTCATAAGATGTAGCTGATATTATGCGCCCTCCTTATTACATAAGCCATTCCGATTTTGAGAGAAAAATCTAGAGCTAGACGTTGGTAACTTTGGTTAACTTTGGTGGTTGGTTTTGTAGAAGTGGTAACTTTTCCCTGCTTTGGTGGTTGCAAAATCAAGGTTATGGTGCCTATAATTAATACCCGATTCACACAGCAGACAAAATTATCTTATGGTAAATACTAAGGAAAATTATCCTTGCTTTCTTAGAGTACTGAACTCTTTTATTGAAAAACTAAAGTATTCATGAGACTTTCTGACTGCTGATGTTGAAGTAAGAGTTTCTACCAACTCCCTTTCTTCTACGGAGCCTTTATTTAAATCTTATCTATTAGGACAAAGATTTTCTATTTGGAAGACTTGGACCATCGATACCGAAAGCATCTATGCCCCTTATCTACATTAATTGGTGAGAATTTTAGTAGTAACCGACGATTACGCACTTAGAAATGAAACAACGACACCTTTTACCCTACAATGTTCTTCATTCGTTCCATTTTCTGGAGATTACCTTCCGACCCTCTGAATTAGGTGGTTGCTACACTACCTGGGATGATTTTGAATTACGTAATTATTTGCATACATACGTAATTATTTGCACACAAATACTCAGGTACCATGGAGATTAAATTAGGGTGTTTTAAATCATAATCAAAAGCGAATTTCATGAGTTTATAGAATTACCAAAATTTTTGCAGCGTAGTTGTTTATATGGTGTAAAAAAACGTTATAGCGAGTAAAAAACTTCCGTGGAAATAAAACACAAAATCAGATAAATATCACCGTAAAATGTTAAATAACTGGTGTAAATAAAATCGTATTTAAAAAAGCACTATCGAAAATAAAATGTGGATTTCGGTTAAATGTGGAAATTTATGGAAAACGTTTCATATTTTCCCGGTATAAATTCATATTAAACTCGGTAAAAAAATAAAAGCCGCTTCGAACGTTAAAACCCCTAATTTTAGAAAATAAACGAAATCCGAGACCGAGGCATCGTGCGGTAATAGAGACGACAATAGTATACTTTAATTTATTTATGCCAAAGATGCTGCATATACTCCCTTATTAGGATGGGCAGCTAATTACTTTCTCGTTAACCTCGTGCATTAATGTAAATATGATAAAGGAAAAGTAAACTATCGTGATTTGGAAATTTTGAAACTGTAAATAATACTTTAATGCGGTTCTTTCCCAAATAATTTTTTTGGCAAAGTGCCTGCGAATATATTCACGGTTTTGACTGTGTAAATTTTATTAGCTACATTCCAATAAATTATTTTGTTTTCTTTCATAAGGAGAGAATGTAGAACTAATTTATTAAAATTCCCTCTTCACCGTTAAGGCGCCATTTTAGCAATGAAATTGCATAATCCAAAATAATTTTAATGTATTCATTGACTATAGCCAGCAAACAGGGTAACATTTCTTCATAATCCACATTCTTTATTCAACGGTCATGAATATTATAACTGGAAGTAATCCAGTGACTGGGGAGCGAACTTTTGAAGAATTCGAGCAAACGTCTAGATGGATGTTTTAAAGGAAATGCGATGCGACCCATTTGGAATGGAGAATGCTGAACTTAAATGAGGCTAAACAACATACAACCAAAACGAAAATCTCTACCTGGGAGGCCATTTTGTTATATATCACGCTACCCTGCCGAACCGCTGCATGAAGAACCCTTAATCATATCTTTCACATCTCCTTCAAGTTCGGCACCCTAGCGTCTGCTTTGTTCACGTCTCTTTCATCTTCCAAATGCGTGTCAAGAGGCTACATTTTTTCCTTGCCTAATAGGTTTTCTAGGCATTCCGAAAGTTTAAGAACGTAAAAGAACATGGCCTTCGTCAAAGAAAGGATGAAAAATTGAGGCGGAGAATTACATGTATGTACGTATATCCGCAATTAAATGGAATACCTAGCTCTTACTTCAAATAAAATACAGAAAATTTCTATCTTTAATTTTTTCTCATCCACATTAACCCAAGAGCTTTGCAAGAATAGATGTAAATTTAACCGAATCTCGTGCGCTATGTTTTAACGTTTTATATAATATAAAAAACTGCTGGCATTTTGGTGACACGGGGCAGTATACCAGTATAAATGCTATGTCGAATTCCATGATTTCATATTAAATATTTAAAGCTAGTTTATTGCTCTGTATATTTCCATTTGGATTGGGTAATATGTATGCGCTTTTATATCAAACAGTTCGAATGGTAATTTCATGCATGACAAGTTATGAGAAATGACAAGAGTCACTTTCAATTCCATTTTTCGCTCCTTCAATCCATCCATGGAAGGTTTGATCGACGTATAAATTTAAAAATTATATTTTTTATTCACCATTTGTGCTAAATACTTGTAGATCTCCACTTTCCGGTGGCAATAATATTTTTTATGATGTCATTAATCAAATATATATTTAGTATATCAAATATATATTTTATCTGAAAAATATTCATTAGGAACGTGTACTGAAATTTTATTTCTAGGAATATTTCCTCGTTTTTAGGAATATTAACGATAACCTACTGATAATATTTTGAAATAAAATTGCGAAGTGTCTCTACATCTCTAAACCATCATAGACTTCCTCCAAATATTCACCGCGCTTTATCGACGTACCGCATTAGTTGATTAGCACACCTAACCCGCTGGAGTCCTGCAAAGTACTACTCCTGCGACAGAGAATGAATGAGGTCCGCGATGAAAATTTGTGTCCTCCATACTTGTCAAAACCACTTTTACTCTTTGGATAGAAGTAACATTAATTTAGGTTATTCTTGTGGATTATGGTGACACGCAGTTAATATTGAGGAAGGATATAAATTGAAAATTTTTAATTTTCATTCCTTAAACGTCATAACCTAAGTTCGGAATCGCAGTAAAGCTCTCGCCAATAGCTTATGCAGGAAGAAGGTTAATGAAATACATACATGTGATTGAGCAGTTACCGGCGAATGAAAAAATTTCAAGAATACGAAAGGTCGGATAGAACAGAGATCATCAAGTATCTAGAGGTAACCTAGATCCGAGAGGCTCATAGTAGAGAAAATTGGGAAACGACTGGGGAGGCCTGCATTCGATATCGGACTGGAAACGGTTGACGATGATGATGATATGAAAGGCATTTACGAAGAATTTCTTAGAAGAATTTCTAATTACTTAGAAAGCAGTGGGCGAACTGATAAAAACTAGGGAGGTACATACATAAAAGTGTAGCAGTCGACTGCCAGAAGGTCCAGCTCATTTAGGTAGGAGGAACGAAGACTTTTCAGCACCGCTGCAGGCCACCCCTTAGGATCAAACTTTGAAATATCTCTAATAAGATACTTCTAATAAAAATCCTTCTCAGTAAAACTTCGGCTTCATTCAGACAAAAGTTCATCAGGATTAAGGAAAGGTGTAATACTTAGCATGATGAATTCGTGCGGCTGATCCCAAAGGAATAACAAGTGTCGTTTTAGGGACTCATTCTTTCCGCGAACGACACGCGATAATAATAAACTTAAGAGGTAACTCGAACGCTTGGTGTTTACACACCCTGCCACACGTCGAAAGGCGGCTTGCAGGGTATTTATGTAGATATAGATGTGTGAAAAATAGCGACATGACTGGGATTCGAACCCAGGACTCCCACTTTACGGGCAGGTAATCTAGCGAAAACAAACAGAGAAGAAACACACACTTTAATATATACTATATTAGGTCACCTGATGATGATGCTAGGCGTCGAAACCCGGGTCGTGTATGTGGATGTTTCTCCTGTGGTATAGTATATATTAAAGTGTGTGTTTCTTCGCTGTTTGTTTTCTTTGATAATGGAATACCACCAAGTTAAGGCCGAAACCATCGAAGGTACTAACCACTGAACTACCGCGCCGCGTCTCTTCCACTCTAATGCTTTAAAGCATTCTTCCATATAAAAATTGAAAGTGGTGAAATTTAGTACTCATAGTATCTGCTTAAAAGTTTTCTTCGAACCTCTCATACCAAGTAATTGGGCCTCGAATTATAATTAATTCATTAAATGAGTAATTATTTTCGTTCCAATTTTAGCTCAGATTGAAAGAAAATGTCCATTTTCCGTTCAGTTCCGGTTTCGACCCGGCTAGGAAAACAAATTTAGGTAACATTCTAACTCTTTTGAAAGCATTTTATCATGAAAAAATTTTAATACGATTTTATTAACTAAATGTAACAATAAACCTTGTAATATTACATACGTAATCAAAGTATGAGATAGATTAATGCAATATTCATTTATTATATTCATTAGCAAGGTGAGTCAGCATTATACACGACTGATAAATATGAAAAAAATTTTAAGAACCGAAAATCGAAAGTAAGTAACGGTATCCGGTTTTAGCTCAGGTTCGGGAATTTTAATTTTTCGGTTAGGGATTCGGGTTTCACTCCGGCAAAAATACCGATTTTCCAAGTTTTTTAGATTTCGTTTCTGTTGTTTCTACATTGTGAAAATGTTTGCGTCTATAAACCTAGGGTACTTAGTTTACGGTAAGTTATCCAGTTTCACGATCGCCGGTCTCATTCGTTCCTCCCGAACGGTGCCAAAGGGTGAATTTGAGATCACCCCAACGCCCTCCACTTTGATTCTCCTCCACTGCCCATTCGAACGAACACGGCCACTTCACCCGAGTAAATCCATACCAGCACGTTCCCAATAACGCCCTCACGCACCCAGACCCTCTTTTGTTCGGATTGAAAGGGGAGCCCCTTCGTAAGGAACAAATCGGAAGCAACGGAGAGACATTTCCGCGTCCAATCGACTCGTGATTTTCGAGGGGAAATTTCACCTTGGATGAGACTGATGGCGGAAGAATAGGCGAAAAAAGCTGATGGAGGGCTTCCGTTTGCCAGCGAGATGAGCGGAAGATGTTCACTTCGTCCATTATCATTCCGGAAACAAGAGATGGGCACCAAATCAAACAGGTTGGAAGGGTGCTGCCCACATGCGCTGTTTCATTTTTCGCCGCCGCTATCGGAGTTTTTATTTTTGAACCAAGAAATTGGGTCACCTGAGAAGTCGTTTGGTGAGACTGTTGCCGTCAAACGCGGAAACCCTAGCAACTTGGAGAGCAAATACTGCCGAATAGTTCGACGATTTGAGGAAAACGCTTTACTGAGTATACATCAACGATATAAAAATAATGGTCGACCATTCGTTTCGTTTTTCCAACTGAAATACTACTTTCTGTAGAATTACGGGGGTAAATGCTTACTTCCTTCAATTTTAGGCTTGAAACGTAGGTAGTCAAGGATATCCTATTCTAAACTTTGCGTATATTTTTCGCAGTTAGCACTAATTACTAAAAGAGGTACGTCTTTAATAAATATCGACAACCTTCTGCAGCGATGTTAATGTTATTCAGTCGAATTTGTAATCAATATAATTCGAAATTTTTACCATTTTATTTCAAATTTTAATTTAGCAATCCTTGTTTTCTGCAAGTTTTTACGAAATGCTCGCGCAGACAGATTTCAATTAAAGAGAGAAATAAGTTTAATTAATATACATAATAAAATCATATAATAGACTTGTTTTTTCCTTTTATAAAAACACGCAATTACAGAAACATTGCAAAACTTGGCCTCATGGCCCCTCATCTAGGTCCCTTTAGCAACTCCTGAACGAGGAATGGTTGATTTTGTTTCTTCCCTTCATCTACATCTACATAAATACCCTGCAAGCCGCCTTACGGCGTGTGGCAAGGGGTGAAAACACCGGGCGTTCGGACTATTTTTTTAGCCTATTATTATCATGTATAGTGCGCGGAAAGAATGAATTCTTAAAGCGACTCGTCCTAGCATCTATTTCTCTTATTTTGCGCTCATTGTCGGATCGTCCAAGGTAGCAGGGGGGTCTCATAATATCTACTATATCTTCCGCAAATGTACTTTCCCTAAATTTATCAAGCAATCGCAATCTAGCTTCTAGTCTCCTATCTTTTAAGGATTCCCAACCTGCATCTGACAGCATTTTGGTAACGCTTGCTTTTTTATCGTAGCACTTCTTAACAAAACGTATCGCTTTCCGTTGCACTTTCTCGAGTTCACGGATGCATGTATCGTCTGCCGGATCCCATATACTTGATGCATATTCAAGATGAGGCCTAACCAACGCAAAATAACATCGTTCTCTAGCTTTTTCGTCACATTTACCGACAATACGCCTAATGAAACCGAGTTTTCTAGTTGCTTTAGCACAAATGTTACGGATGTGCGTGCTCCAGTTCATGTTATTCGTAAGAGTGATTCCGAGATATTTTACCGAGTCCACTACTTTAATTACTGTTCCGCTAATACTGTACGATTTATTCTGCCGCAACTGTTTTCTTTCGAAAAAATTTACTACGGAGCATTTGCTTGTGTTTAGGTCGAGTTGCCATTTTTCGCACCACCGTTGAATACGAACTAAGTCGTTTGCTAGGGATTCCTGGTCTTCCACGCTTGATATTTTCCTATATATAACTGTATCGTCCGCGAATATCCTCACTTTACTATCGATTTCGTGGCTCAAGTCGTTTATGTATATCAAGAAAAGAAGGGGCCCAATCACGCTGCCCTGGGGTACGCCTGAGGTAACTTTGACTCTGTTTGAAGTAACGCCATCGAGTACCACTTGTTGTTCTCTATCGCAGAGAAAATCTTTGACCCAGTCAATACTTCCTTATTAATTCCAGCCAATTTTAATTTGTAAATCAATCTGTTGTGAGGAACTCTATTGAAAGCATTCTTAAAATCGAGGAAAACAGCATCCACTTGCTTACTACTCTCGGCAGATTTTAAAATATCGTGGACGAATAGCGCAAGTTGAGTTTCGCATGACCGTCATCCCTTCGTCGTTCCTTTCGTCTCTTCCCTATTTGACTTGATCCTATCCTTATATCAGAAATCAACGTGGTGGTTGACAATAACACGAATAATCTCACATAAATTTGAGGATAACTCGAAATATCGAAATACTTTTAGAGAACTAACAAACATCTTGTGAATTCAAGGCGATTTGGAGACAAATTAACTCGACCAAACTCAAGCCTGCAGGGAAAACTTCTCTTACCTCCAAGAATACTTGCAATCGCAAGAAAAAGGGTTTAGGTGACTTGGCACGATAAGGCGTACACCTAGGAAAATTCCCAAGGGGAAAACGAACGTGAAAAAAGTCTGAGGGGGGAATTTTCTTAGGGGCACACCTTATCGTGCCAAGTCACCAAAACCCTTTTCCTTGTGTGTTATCCTTAAAGGGGGGCTCTCCTTCCACATAGATACGAAATCTTCAACAATTTGATGATCAAAAAACTTTGGACTTAGTTTATCATTTGATGAGATATCAATTTATGATGTGGTATTAGTTTAAATTATTTTTTTTAATGTTTAAGATTAAAATTTAGTTAATAGTCATGACCTTTGACTAAATACTACGATCGTCTCTCGATCGTCTATGACCGTCTGTCTCGAGCAGAATTACTTCATTTTTAATAACAAATTCTACCGTCAAAGAGAAGGCCTAGCTATGGGGTCTCCCTTATCCCCTATCCTTGCAGACATCTTCATGAACGACATAGAAGAAAAACTTTTCAGTTCTGGGGAACCTTTACTAAAGAATGCTCTTTACTGGCGACGGTATGTGGACGACATATTCTGAGTCTGGGGAGGCAGTCATAGACAGTTGAGCAATTTCCTTAATCAATTAAACTCTCTCCATCCCAACCTGAGCTTCACAATGGAAATAGGAACGAACCGCGCAATAAATTTTCTAGATATCTCCATATCCATTAATAACGGGAAACCAGCTTTTGAAATATACCGAAAGCCTGAATTTACCGACCAGATTATCCCGAACTTTTCATCCCAACACCACTCCCAAAAACATGCGGCGCTTCCTTAAATACTGCATCGTTTAATAACCATCCCTCTCTCTCTCTCTCAAGAGAAATACATGAAAGAATTAAATAGGTACAATAAAAACCATAGCTACGGCCAACGGATACAGCACGACCCTCATCGAAAAACTTTTAAGGAAGAAACGGAGAAAACAAGCCGTCGAGAAGATCGCCCCCCGGCCTCCTTTCTGCTGACAAGACGCTCATTACCTGGCGAAAATTGCCCTTTCTGGGGAAACTGTCCTACCAGTTAAGTAACGTATTCTCTGAAAACATTAGACCTGCATTTCGATTCCCGAACAATCTATTCAGATTGTTAGGGAACTCGAAAGACAAAAGGACGATAGAATCCACCAGTGGAGTGTACGAACTGGCTTGCGGTGATTCCCCTACGAAATACATTGGAAGGAGCGGAAGAAGTCTGCGGGTCAGGGCGGCAGAGCACGAAAGAGATTACTGCCTGAAGAGAGGACAACCCCCCTTTTCGAGCTTCGCCCTTCACCTTCTGGAGAATGACCACAAAAGCAATTTTAAACCGAAACGCCTCCATCCTGAAGAAAATTCCCGTCGGTTAGACCTCCTGGAGGAAGTGGAGATTAGGAGTTTCCCCAAGGAATGCTAGCAAATGAGCAATTGTTCCTGAACCCTTCACCCCTTCTTTCCTTACCGAGCCAAATATTTCCCTGATGCACCCACCCCTCCTTCCCTCCCTCCTCTCAACCACCCTATATATGATGTGCAAAAATCTTACCCTTTGCCTGAAGATGTAAGTCAACTTACGAAACCGGTCGCCGATAAATACAGTGTGGAAAATTTACCAAGTGTATCCTTCTGAAATACTACGAACCTCAGAAAGAGTTCAAATTTATAGATATCAATTTATCAGTCAAGTTGAATATATTGTGGATTACTAATGCTAATTTGAAACTTTTGAGTTATTGGTATTTCTTAGATTTAGATTTTACCCTGCAAACTGCCAGTTGAGTATGGCAGGGGGTGTACCAACACCTTACCTAAACTACCCTATTAGATTATCTGATGCTATTTGGAAAGAACGACCAGAAGTAACTATCCGTTTTAGAAAATATTGCGAGAATTATACACTCCATATTAATAATAATAATAACAAAACGTCTTTATTGTGGGGCGAGATTGAGACCAGGTAGTTTCTTCTTCCATCTAACCCTTAGGTAATGCAGAGTTTTTTATTCCCTGTAAGATGTACAGTATGTTGCAAAAATACATTCGGGAAGACTTAACGATTGCAATAAATGACTTAATGTCATCCAATCACAGGTTGACTAACAGATTTCTTAGATCAGACAACCCATTCTGAGACCAACAATATGCTTAATTACGCAGCACTTCCGGTTCCTCACAAATCTTCCAGAGAAAAACTAGAAATCGTAAAGCTGGACAGAGATTGAGAAAATAGCAAAAGCACAACTAAAACATTCCGCGAAATTATAAATATTTGGAAATTGTTTGAGATAAAATGGATCGCGAGGATAAAGAGGATATCAAGTTTTCCAAGTAAAAGACCAAAAATATAAATTTCCAACTGAGAGGAAAAGAAATACCAACGTATCTGTCACACGCATTTCACCTGGGGTTGTACAAAAAGAGTTCACGGGCGAGTGGTTTCTTTCCTGGAAACTTGGTTATTCTTCTTTTATATTTACAAGAGGATACAGATGCAACGCTAAAATATTGGCTCTGTCTTTCGAAAAAATATCTATGCATTATATTCCATTTAGCAGCCGACGAACTTCACTTTAAAAAGACCTACTTTTTTCGAAAAACTCCTTCGATAATATCCGTACCATAATCTACTTACTTTCGTAAACAGCCATATCATTATATATTGTCGTAACTAAAAAAGTGACCAAAAAACAATTACTTTAAATTTAGAGCCGAGGAAAGCAAATTGTAGCTGGAAAGCTAATTTTAGAAACTATACATTCACTCATTAAGCAAAACGAAATGTCTTTAGATCAGGAATTTATCTTCTGCGCAATTTTTTCTGCATTTAAAGGTTTATTCCTTTCTTTTTAAATAAGGTAAGATAACAAGATAATTGTAAACTCTAAGTTATGTAGTTTGAAGGGAGAAAATATAGGGTTTTTGGATATCTTTTATTTTCAAACGGATGATCTCCTTATTTTAGTTTGTTTCATTCCACATTGTGTTCACTATGTCTCTTCGAACTTTCTCCTCAACTCTTCTTGCGGCACAGAAAACGTTTTAAGTAAGTGATTGACAATGTTTACCTTTATTTGAAAGGGAACGCATTACATTGGATTTCTTAAAAATGGAAACTTTCAAACAACATTTCATAGAACCCCCTTCACTTACTCAGTCGCATTAATAATAAAGTAAGAGTGGAATAGAAAGTAATGAAAATCACAAAGGTGAATTCGCAGGTGAGTAATAAACTCACCTTTGGGTAATAAGAAGCACGTTAAGATGTCATCTTTACATTTTGAACAATCAGAAAACGACATGCTTACGTCGAAGTTTAAAATAACAAAGAAATTGTAGTAGTAGTATTCTTAAAAGCGCTTCGACAGCTGTCACTTCGGACACATAGGTTTCCACCGAGAATCGAATCTGAGAGCGCTTTCGGCAAAGATAAACGCACTACCTAGTTGGCTATCCGGATACCCAACATAGCTATCTATTCTAGAACTAGTTTGGTCACTGCCACCTGTTTCAAATTCAATTTTCTTTCAATGTATACTTTAATACCCAAAAGGTTGAGGTTTTGAACAAAAATATATGATTTTACAGCAAGAAAAGATTTCTTCGAAAGCAATTCTCGTTGAAAAAAATTACTTTCTCTTTCATTTTCTATCGTAGAGATATTAGAAAATATATTTCGCATGAGAAGACGCTCTGTTTGTCATAGAATATTAAAGTTATTTCATAGATCCTCTTTTTCATTTTAAATTAAAAGAAATGTACCTTCCGGTGGCATTTAAAAAGATAGCAATTTAGCAAAGTTGTTTCTAAATAGAAAAAATAAACTAATGCCAATTTTATGAGAAACTGTTGATTTAAACCTTTCTCCCAAATAATGATGAACGAAGACTTGAATTGAATAGCTTTTCAAAACGGCCTCGATATTCACCCACTGATGCA
>KZ308414.1:740573-864948 GCA_000376725.2 Ladona fulva
CTGTACATACTTTAGTTTGTTTCTTTGGACCAATAAAATTTTTCATATAATAACAATAATAAATATTATTATTATTACCATTAATGTAAGGTAATTATGAGCTTAAATAGCTCATATCTATTATAGGTATAGACAATTCATTTTGGACCCTCGATAATCAAGATTCTAAAGTTAGGAAGATTCTTCGGGATAATGATTCCTCTGACTCTATATCTCTTACAGGATACAAACCTTTCAATGAAACACCTTATAACCATTGAGAGTGACGCACACGGTAAGAAATTAGATTTATCAATATTTCAGAGACGACCGAGGAAAACCCACGATAGGGGACAGGACTTAGCGTGAGCGTTTGCTCAGTATTGGGATGGCAACTTAAATTTCTCATGAAGTAGATACGATGTAAAGGCGTGTATCGATCACAACGTTGACAACACCTAGCTATATCACAGCTCCTGGGTTAACCAAAGGATTCGGTGAAGGTGGCATTTCACGCAGCGGATACATATTTTATGAGACCGGAAGGTATCCCAGAAAACTCTGACTGCCATCCGCTGATGAATTATTTTCGCGACTTTCCATTGAAAATTGATTAGAGCTACCTTAAATTTTAGCTGCGACTTTTAAATGTTGTATGAAAACGTGTATCTTGCCACCGTGTTTTTTGTTAGCGCGGGTGATATTTTATTTTGATGCTCAATCAGTTTGGGAAATCTTTGAGTTCGATTCTAATTGAACTGCAATTTCCAAATTTTGATTGATGTCTGAGCGTCTAGGGATCATCATATGACAGATTCTTTACGATGATAATTTTTTGTTGCTAGAATTTCATATGGATATATATCAGCCAAACAACACACATACAAACGTACAACTTTATTTTTTGGGCGAAATTGGGATTAACTATGACTATTTGGTTATTCTACCGGCCACGGCGGTGGAGTGGTTAGCGTCAACCCATAGGTCCCGGGTTCGAGTCCCGGCTAGTCCAATTTTTCCTGTTAGGGAATGGTCGTGTGTGTTAATCCTTTGTAATTTTGAAGCCCACCATCCTAATGGCCCAGTAAATAAAAATTAAATATTCCGTTTCATGGAGAGCAAGTTATTTTCTCGTTTATTCACGGTATTCTTTTATACCTCCCGATGTTTACGCGCCTCTTTCACTCCAAACACACACATGCTAGCACATCTAATGTACTCCCTTTTACTCTTTAAGCTAGGTAAGTCTCTTCTTAATTACAAACTCGGTCTTCCATTGCTAGAATCCAAAGTCTCTACATGATAATAATGCATGTTGGTAAAGTGTTCTTGGTAAATTATCACTTCAAACTCTTCTATATATTAATATANGTAAATACTCGTGCATAAAATATTTAAGGGTGATAACATTTTAATAACAACCAGACAGGAAAATGGTGCACACCATCAGCGCTAAATTTCAAATTTACTTCAAAGTAGAACGCTGTGGTCCGCACAATTCACGTTCAGATAGACTGCATAAGTACAAATGGAAGCATTCATATCAGAAAGAATATCAAGCGTAGATTGTATTGCTGCAAATACATGATCGAAAAGTTCTCACCGAAAGATCGGACAGAATATTCCAAATCAAGCGCAAGCAAAGTTTTCATTCATTCGAATTATTCGAAAATGTCTTCCAACGTAGATGATAATTATGCAATGACTGAATACATAAATAGAAAATTCATTGAAATTTAGAATAGCAACGTTGTCGTAAGGCAATCGATAAACTATTAAAACTGATAATAGAAGCTATTGCCTTCAGTCCATTACCGGAATCAGGCGAAAAACGTTGCCGGAAGACGAGTTTCCAGGGCGCTTCTCCGAAAGCGTTTCTCTCGAAAAAACGTTTCAACTAAGAGACCTTTCGGGAAATGATTCGAACAAGGGCATTGCAAAACAATTTTCACCATAGCAATTTTACCTAATGAATATTTTCAGAGATGTCATTTTAGCAGAGCTTCTTAATGAACCTTTGTGGAACAACAATTGGAAATAATCTGGAAGGCTTTCCGCATTTTCATCTTTAAATCTTAATTTCTGAATAATGTGATATTTATCACCAACCAAACTGTCCCAGCTTCGACGCCAGATAATTTAGAGATCCATTCATAAAAATTGTGACTTAAGTTATTTTACCGTTCGAATAAATTCTTTTTCAGGATTAATATCATTAAAAATGACCGCCCAACCAAACCCATCCCGGCCAAAATGATTTCAGTTTGAAAAAATATCAATGAAACAACTCTTCGGTGAAATCTCTCTTGGGATAAACCGACTCTTGAGTTAAGAATCGAAATTAAAAACTGAAGCGTTATGCCTATGGATATGCATTTCCTGGGGATCTGACCTTTGCGAACTGTCTCTTGGGTGAAACGTCATTGGGTAAAATTTCCTTTGGATGAACCGTCCGGACACCGGAAAGTTGTGAATGCCTTAACTGTATGAGGTGCGAGACATTCCCTCCAATTCTGTATCGATTTCCTTACCTACGCATGTTTTTTAAATAGAACTAATATGATCCTTTAGTAATACAATTATATTTTATTTTCAATATTATTATATTTACTTGTATCGATGGATATTGTATTTCAGGTTATACTTCTAGTTTAGCTCCAAGCACTATAAGGGTAAAAAATATTCTTTTACTTCTTTGAAAGGTTTGCTTCCGAGTTTGTAGACTTTGCTTTTCTAATTAGCCCCAACTACGACGTAATGGCTACTCTAGGGGACGAAGAGCCGGAGATCTAGCTAATGTGTGCTCTGGGGTATGATTCACCTTTAAGGAAGATGTGCGGTAATGTATGTATTATCCTATTACGCTAGTAATTGATCGCTCTCAGCTTTGTGATCTAATGCCTTCTAAAAGAACAAACTCATCAATCGAACACTGCGCAGGAAATAGTAGAAAAAGGCGTGAGAAAGATGCCCTCGGCATCATCTTGGTGCAAATTTTTCATCGATTGAATTAACAGTGACCTATTTCAAAGTACTGTAAGAACGAGGAGGAATTAAACAAGCCTGAGGAATTTATCTTAACCGTAATAATTGACTCAAAATGTATCTACGTCACGAAATTTCATTTATGCGACCAGTTTCGACATCAAAACCATCCTCGGGTACTGGAAAATACTGGAAGAAATACTGGAATCGGGAATCTCAAAGCACTCAAGTTACTGCCTTAGTAATCTCTCTCGTATGCAAATTCATTTTTCACACGACTTACAAGTTATGGAAACAATTTCCAAACAATAAGTTCAAACATAATTCTGAATCTAATGCTGGAATAAAAAATGTATATGTGAACAGGACACTTGATAAAGTCACATCGTATTTTCAAAGTTATCAGAAAGT
This sequence comes from Ladona fulva, assembly GCA_000376725.2. Taxonomy (NCBI): domain Eukaryota; kingdom Metazoa; phylum Arthropoda; class Insecta; order Odonata; family Libellulidae; genus Ladona; species Ladona fulva. The sequence goes on from KZ308414.1 coordinate 743,949, forward strand.
ATCTCTCGTGATTCAAAATTCTGAAACCTAAAATTCTTACTTCTTGGGTTGTGATTCCAATACCAGGGGTTATTTATCGAAAATCCAATAGTGATGACCAATTCTTGGTTAACTCGAGATTCTAAAAGTATTTCCTACATACCCACAGATGCCGAGTACAGAGACTATAGGAAAGCAAGCAATACCCTCGGGGTTCAGTGTTCTGTAATATTGTTTCTTTCCTATGCCCTAGTCATTCAGAATTCCATCTGAAGAAACGTTTTTCCCGAACGGAACCGCTGCTGAACAAAAATCAATGCCCTTTTCTGAAGGAAATATTAACGACGCCAAACTCGGTGAGGTAAGCCTCACGCTGACCTCATAAAGAGCGGAGAAGGTTCGAAATGAGAATTGCTCCGTCTGGGATGTGACGCCATTTTCGATCTCCCATGCCTTCATTTGGTACCAACGCCTTTCTTGGGCTCGCAAACTTAAATCTGTAACCACTCAAATAAGGTAAGCATGCTAATGTAATTCGTTGCTATCTTCCAGTGGCTGAAAGATAGAATTTGTTAGTGTAAGCCTCACTCATGAGTGACGCGGTAGCGTAACGTAAAGCCTTTTTTGAGGAGTCCAACGAATTCGTTTTTAGGGTACGTATCCAGGATTTAGACTAAGGAAGACCTACACAAACAAGTGATTCTTGACTGGTTTTTCCGTACATCAGATTCAGGAAATTTTCTAACGAAGAAAAAGTGGTATTAGAACTGAACTGAAATGGACGGTTTATTACTTAAAACTTAAGAGGAGACTTTAAACTGTCACTTTGATGTTTTGAATAGGAAATCATATGCCTCGAAAAATATGCATTTGACTGATGAACACAATTCTTCAGAACTGATCCTAACCCTTAAATTCTTTTATATAAATGATCACTTGAGAATTCCATTTTGACAGCTAAGTCGAGATGAGGGTGAATCATTACCTATAATACTGAAAAATTAAATAGCTAGTAGTAGTATTATAGTATAAAAGTGCTTCGATCACTTTTCGACTTTCGGCCACTTCGCACGTAGGCCCCCACCGGGAGCTGAGCCCGGGACCGCTGTTACCAAAGTAGAACGCGTTGCCCACTTGGCTATCCGGGAGCCCCGGATATAGTTGAATAGTTATTCGTGAATTTTCCTCAGTGCTTCATTTACAGTTTTGAATATGGCGCTACTAAAAATCGTATTTATATTGTACCATTTACCCTGGGGGTGTGGTTTGATATTTAGTTCTTGATATCTGAATGGGGGAGGAGAAACCACAGCACAGCATGCTCGGATCAGGAAAAAGGCACGAAACAAACGTAAATACTCATGCATAAAATATTTAAGGGTGATAACATTTTAATAACAACCAGACAGGAAAATGTTGCACACCATCAGCGCTAAATTTCAAATTTACTTCAAAGTACAACGCTGTGGTCCGCACAATTCACGTTCAGATAGACTGCATAAGTACAAATGGAAGCATTCATATCAGAAAGAATATCAAGCGTATGTTATCAGAACTATACCCTCTTCGTTTTGGCTCCAAAAAGTTTCCAAACTCTTTTCGCTTTATCGAGAAACTTCAATCGTAGCTCACACGATACTTGTCCGAATAAAACAACATGTATTCCTTTTGAAATAAAGTGTAAGTATTGTCAATCACTTACCTAAAACGTTTTCTGTGTCGAAAGAAGAGTTGAGGAGAAAGTTTGAAGAGGCTCGGTAAACACAATGTGGGATGAAACAGGCTTCAATAATGAACTAATCCATTTGAAAAGTTAAGATCTCAATATTCATATTTACACCCTTTTACTTTAATAACTCAAAGTTTCCATTGCCTTGATATCTTAACTTTGTTTTAAACAGAAAGGGATAATCTTCTAAACGTAAGAATATCTTGCGCAGAATTTAAATTCCTGATCAAACACATTTCGTTCTGCAAGATAGCTAGAGTAATATTTAAGAAAAACCATTCTCTGAAGGAAACGTAACTTCGTTTGAAGATTCCAAATCATACTAGGTGAAACAGATTAATGTCAAAAACACAAGTTTGCAAACTGATTTTATTTCACAAGTAAGTAAGGTTTATAATACCTGATTTAATACGTTGACTGACATAATTAAAATTAAAACCGCTTAAAGCAAATGACAGCCATTCTGTTTGAAATCAGAGTTTAAGCTAAGCAACGGTAATGGAAGAGAAACACCAAGGAAAAAAGTTTAAGTCCTTTCCATCAGGTAAAATTAGAATTGAAATAGTTAAATTCTATGGCTCGTAATATTTCTACAAAGGATACGAACAGAATAGATTCATACTACGACACATGAACCCTATACGTACGGATTATTTCGACTTGGCTAATAAAAGGCCATTAATAAGATTCAACGCTTTATCTCCGCAATCGCTTCGTTTAGGTACAAACATAAAAGTGAAAAGCTTCTCTTTTTCCTAAGGTGAACACCATATAAAGTGACTACTACCCATGAAATGTTTGCTTAAAACGGTATCAATTATCAACCAATCAGCATATGTAAAAGTCTACATATTTTTCGCAGCACATTCTAATTTACGAATCCGTGTAGGAATTAAGTTTTCCGAGTATAAAACGGCCAAAGAAATCACTCTGACAAATTTGACATGTTATTATTTAATTCTTCTTTTAACTGAGTGATTTTAATCCATTTTCATGCTAGAAATATATGCGTATGAAAGCAAAAAATTATTGATTCTTTTGATATAGCTTACATCGTCCGTTTGAATTCCATTAAATTCCAATGTTAGTATGTATTTTCCTCTCAGTTGATGAGAACGAAAAACGTTAATTGAACTTCAAAAGCTATTATCTCTCTACAGAATGTGTTCTTTAATTAACTTTGTGTTGAGCAATTTTCAAGAAAAACATAAAACAAATTTTAGTACAATTACTAGATCCCTCCAGGATAATTTTGCATGCAACCCTTGAGGACTCATTCCTCGCAATTTATGGAAAATTACGACGACGTTTATCATTTTGATAAATTGATTACGAAACTTTGTAATTACGAACAAAACTGAAGACCAATTGCCAAGTTTGAAAAACGTAGATATGATGGAAAAAATGTTCACTGTAAAAATGTAAAGACTGATTCGCAAGGTAAAAACAAAAATAAACGTTCCATTATCGGTTTTCAACGCAAGGCTACGAAGCAAACATTGGAGAAGTCACCTCCGCCAAATAAACTCCAAAAGTACACTTTGCTCCTGGTAATTAACGCTTTGAAAGAAATTTTATTCTAATGAAGGCATTCAAGCAAAGATGTAAAGCTAAACAATGGTAATTGATTCCATTTTAAGTATGTAAAATATGTAATTGAGAATAAAAAGGGAATGTCGAAAATGATACAACTAAAACTATACCCATTTCCCCTTTCCCATTACACTTCATGTTCATCCATATGATTACAAGAGATAATTTAGCGAGTATTCAATTCCAAAACGTGCAAAAAAGCACAAAACCGTGACACACATTAATTGGATTCGGCGTGAATTTACGCCACCATCAGAACTAACTCTACAAGTTTTGCAATTCAATTCATTCAGCCATGAAATTCCACCAAGTATCGCTAGATAATGTCCATTTCTAGATGCATTTATAAACTAAAATATTTCTCGAGTCTACCCCTGGCTATATCTTACCAGAACTTTGTAGATGATTTCTTCCATTACCACAATAATTTTTGGTAGAAAAAGGAATATCTTCCACAGTTTGTCGAAAAAATATTACGAGAATTTCAGCCTTAGAAAAAACTTTCACCTTTCCGGATATTAGGGTAAATAGTCTTATAAGGTTACTTTTGACGTTTAACATCTTCTTATGAAAGCCATATAAAACCAATTGCGTGGGTGCGTAATGCATCACATTCCTCAATTCATTCCTAAAATAATTCCTCGCATTAGTCGATAGCATCTCTATGTATCTACCATTGCTAAATCGGCATACCGCAAATTCTTGAGCGAATTCTGCACCTAAATCGAATGGCTGACCATAAAACATCAGTACGATTATCGTTCGAGATCATTCGTCACATTTCATTCATCTCACGGCATGAATGGATGTCAATAATCAGGGCAGCCATAGAGGAATTCTCTCCTCAAAAAGGGTCATGGGGTTTAGACCTCTTTTCCCAACGCGCAACGCAGGAGCGGTTAAGTACCGAAAACCCTGGAGCCGAGGAGCGAAACGTCGGGCGAAATTAGAAAGGAAAATTTGAAAATTACTGCGCAAGGTCAAATGGGAAGCCTTTCAAGTAACCATTCTGATAAATCCCCCCATTACTGAAGCTGGGAGACTATTTTTCGCCCGTGGGTAGCTAGTGCCATTCAAGAACATTGCGCCCTTGAAATGATACGAGGGGAACAAGGTCGGAAAAAAACCCTTGGAATCAAAAACGGTGCGCTGTTCGATCTTGTCGTAAGAGGGCCTCTATAACCCTTTCACTATCGCATGAGATTTGATGGAACATTGATTGGATCGGAGGGCAAAAGATATGACCGTTCTATCCCCTCTTCAATGACAAATGCTCCGTGCATATCCGGTATTCACTAATGCCTTCTACGCACTGGATTTCAATGCCACCTAAAGTAACAGAGTTGGCGCCGGTCTTGTGTTTACAGAGCTGAGCCTTCCAATATCGATGCCATTGAGCCTCATAGGAAATTAACCAAACACATAAATAGCGTCTTTTTTTGAGTGAACGCACCTAACTTAAGAGATGAAAAACATCGTTATCTTCGCGATGTATCAACTGATTCTGCAAGCGAGCTAATTTTCTGATAGGAACTCCTTAGCAAGCATAATCGTCTTAATTCTGATTATAAACTGCGAAGTTTATTTGCCTACCACCTCGATTGCGCTCACTGACTGTACTATCGTATCATACAACAACAACATGCACTTGTCAGCTTCACCATACATTAGCGGACCAGAAACAAAAAACATCCACGAAATTATAAGATCGAGCTCAGAAGTTTTTTTTTTGTGTAGGTAAACAAGCACGACAACAGCTATCAAGCATGCATATTTCCATGTACATGCATCTCTATGCATCTGAATTTCAGGTACGCATATTTAGGATTCACGTTTTCTTGCTTTTCTGGAGACCGATATTGCGAACGATTTTTATCGTGCCTTTCAATCGCTCTGAAAATTACGCAATGAAAGTTACTTTTAAAATTTCCTGAGCGGAACATAACTCTCCATGAGTTGGAACAAAGTTTTTAAATGCAATCTGTATGAAGTGTTCGGGTATATACCACATCAATGGAAGTTCATATATGTCTGGACACCCACCTCATATCGAACTCTTGCAAAATTACCTTCAGTCAAATCTCAATACTAATTACGTCACGTTAAAACATTTGCTTTAACGGAAAAATCTGTAAGGAACGTTGGATAAACCTAAGTATTCCTTTCGACCAATAGTCAGAAATTGTGTGAAAGTAAACACCAAATCCAGCCATATCGGAAAACAACAGTTGGTTCGAAAGCGTTACCCACACATTCCTCCGCGATTACACAAAGAAAAATCAAATGCAACTCACCGCAGCGACCGGAAGTATTCCATAACAAATCGCGCGGGCATCCCCTGGATCAACGTCCAGGAGAACCACCTCTTCACTCCACTAGGGACTTTCCAACTTCCTCCACACGAGTCGACCAACAAACTCGTCCCAACTTCGCTTGGGCAAGGTTATAGCGAACCGAGAAAGGGGACAAAACACTCGCGAAAAATGGGAAAGCAAAAGTCTCTCGCAAAGAGGGGAAGGGAAACTACCGCCCCGCCCTCGAGCGGGGCGGTGGGCGAATCTAAAGACTAAAAGGGACTCGGAAGATTCTTGTTGCCTCTTCCCTAGTGCGAAACAAAAAAGAAGGGATGCGTTGGAGTGTAACGAAGACCACGAACGTCTTCTCTTTCTACGTAGAACGCTCCGGCGCCCGAATACTCGTCAGCTCCGCGTACCGAATCGAACTGAATATCCCGCGATGTTGGTCCAGCCTGGGCGGGCCTTTTGCCCCTCTCTACCTCCGGGATCTTCCCCTCCTAACCGCCGGAGTCGCACGCATCTTCCACTCCCCCGCCGTGTGCTCGCAAAGGTCCCCCTTCTTCCGAAACCAACTACCCCCAACACGAAACCTCCTGGGAAAGGGTGAAGGCTGCATTTGAGCGCGGTTACCACCTCTCTGCATATACACCTCCCGGAGTCTCCGGGTCGTTCCAGGTTCCCGGGGTGACTCACCGTGCGAAGTTTTGGATCGTCGGACCCTTTCCTTTGGACCGAGGTGTTTTGCCGCATGCGCTCTTGGAAATCGACGTTTTTTGGTTGTCTAATATATTGTAAATACCCGAAGCCGATATAGTGAAATGGAGATGCGAGATAGATTGCCGTACACTGAAAGCATTTGCTCGGTGTACTAAGACACGTTTGATTTCCTCAGTCATCTCTATTGTGAATCAGTACCTTGAAATCGTATAGGAAAGATTTATACGCTTCTCTCCTGCGTATCGAAATATACCTTGAAGCATCAGTACCTAAATTTATGTCGAATGAACTCAGCCTTAACTGCTTCCCTAATGATCGTTACGTTTATCATTTACTTACTGCATGTTCATTGCATACTTTTCAGAATTTTTTGTCATGTCCGTTCTCTTCTTCATAGTGCCAGGTCCTTTTTTCAAAGGAATATCTTTGCATGGGTACATGAAAATTTCCAGGCAGACCTCTTCCAAAGCAGCACTGGTGGCATTTTCGTAAAATTACATTCAACAAATGAGGTCACGAAATGAATAATAGAAGAAAATTTTATTCAGAAAAATGCCAGAAAGTGCAAATATTACTAAAACGATTTGCGACCATTATCGAAAGTGAAAAGTTGAAATATTTTTGTGAGGGATGTCTGCTTATAATGACCGGTTATCATGAAAGAAAACCTTTCGGCCATCAGATTTGACCCTCGTCTGAAGTGTAGAGGCCACTTTTCTAAACAATTTCTCTCAACAAAGTGGGTGGTGTCAGTCTTATTTCAATATCCTTAAAAGCTGACCTAAAAATCTTAAAAACACCGCAATGAACAAATATCGATGTATATATACTGCCATCGTACCTTAGCGCTGGCATTGATTAAAGACTATCTGATGTTATCTTCCTCTTACATAGCATTTAAGTTTTATGAAAAATGTTAAAAGAAAGGCAAAAAATCCAACGTATGATTTGGAAAGGTGAGATGAAGTTGGTTGGCAACCCTGCACCATAATCAACGAATTTAAATGGATATTTATTGCCTTCGTACCCTGGAGATAATTAAAGACTACCCGAGGTTACATTTCGATGTCTCATAACATTTAAACATTAAGGAAAATATAGCGATATAAAGTGATGCGCAAACAAAATACCCGAAGATTGATTCGGAAATGTATGGAACGTTTCAGTTGGCAACCCTGGATGAGAGCATAAGAGGGAGGGGGAATTGAAGAACGGTGCGGGAAGGTCGAGAGATAGGTGAGCGAGGAAAAGAGGTTGGGTTTGTGTCAAAACTCATTCTCTCCCAACGAGAGCGCACGAACGATTCAGACGTGGAAGAGGGATAACCCATTGGGATAATAAGGTGCTGAGAGAGGAAGGGATTTTAGACGCCATCTCCGAATTAAATATTCTTCGGGATTGCGGAAATTTTGAAGAATGAGAGGTTTAGGGGAGATCGCATCTATCACCCTCCCAGGGTGTTTGAAACGCAGGTGCATTCAATGAGAAGGGATGTATAATAACGTCTTCAATCCACTCTTTCGGCGCAATTATTCCTCGGTACTACGGATTATCCAGGGAATTTATAACATTACGAGTGTTTGAAAATTAGGGATGATCAATCACTTCTATTCCCCATATTCACGAAATATGAGGTATCTTTTCCTGAAAATTTTGCCTTTTTACAAGGAAAAGGGTACAAAGAAGAGGCAGACGTAAAAATATTCGATATTTCCGATACTTTTTTTATCTTAATGAACAGTTTCGCAATGCGGAATAAGTAAGTTAACCAAAGAGTTTTCCTTTTTCGAACTCTTCGTTTTCCAATAAGATTTATTCATAAAGGTTCAAATTTAATAACGGCAGATTCTCGTATTCCTTTTTTCTCAAAAATCGGCAGTAGAAGCGAATGTTGACAGAAGAATTTTCACCGATTCCCTGAGACAAATTCCCCAAGAATTTTCATTCGAATCGAATTGGAGTTACAAATGAAAGTTATGTTTATTATATAATAATGCGTTTATATTGGAAATGCATGATTTTAAATCAACGTTATTAATGCGTGATGAGCCATTCGGCTGATTTCAAATAATTATCCATCCCCCTCAACCATCATACAATCTTTCTTTTCCCTCCACGTTCGAAATATTCCTAAATTCCGCAAATTAAATCAGGAGGTTGGCCGTAAAATTAAAAACTATGCCGTTAAGGGAGGAAAAAGAAAATCAGTATATGAAACAATAACAAAAACCAAGAGAGAGATTTTAAATAAACACCATCAACTGATTTACATCTTTGACGTATTTCATGATAAGCTAAGTTAAAAGGGTGTGTGATTGATATTTTATAATAAATTAAATAAAGCATAATAACAGTTACGAAGTAAATACTTAATATTACTGTGTATGGAAAGATTTTGATGAGGCGTCACTCGAAATTCATGTTTTTATCGTCTTAAATCTGAATGGAATCCGAATGAAAGCCACCGATCCCAAATCGAATAGAACCATGAAACTAAACAGGTCCCTAAGTCATGACTTTATCTATAAATGAATTTGCTGTCTAGATTCACATTCGTGTTTTATTTAAAGCTCGAAATAATACCAAAGTGATCGACTCGATTTAATAATTTAGCTAAAATTCATGCACGGAAGTTTCACAGAATTAACTACAAGAAAGCATCAAAAGATATTTATCATAAATTAATATTAAGTACGTATCAATATCTTTATGTTGTATTTCGTCACCGAACGTGCGTTATATTCGTGGAGCATTATAGAGAGGTTTTTGCTACAAAATTAAGAGTGGAATTTACTTTTTTTTCAGAACACGATTAGAGGACATGTATCCTTAAATTATTTTTTTGGTAAACTAAAAGGCTGTAATAATATGAAAGTTTCTGTGTGAATTATTCTGAGTAATGGCATTCATTTTGATGGTTCTTGTTGAACGCTTTACAACTTATTACTCTCAGGGTTATTGTGTTGCACGGACGAGATCTTCTTCGTTCGTAGTGTTTTGGCTCATTGAGAAGTGCAAAAACAAACTACCTCACTCCTCATCTTGCCCAGCCGCCTCATCCCCTCTCCAAAGCTATTTATAGCTATTAGTGGAAATGTTGAGATTTCAACCGCCCCTGGAGCCGACGACTCCATGAACGGAGAGGTTTTAAAAATTACTTTGAATGGTTTCTACATATTGTGTGCATGTAATGAAGTTTCCATTTTTATGAGAATTGTAATATGGATAAATCTCACCAAAGTTGAAGAGTCTTCTGTCAGACCGAAAATTTTAATTGTTCCGAATCGGCAGAGGGTATGGTGTAGTCAACGCTTATAATAGCAGGATAAAATTAGGATCTCTGTGATATTCTAGCAAATGTTTGTCTAGGAAAGATATTAAAGGAGCGGAAATGATACGCCTTTCCGAAGCCGAGAAACAAAACTCTATCTTGGGAAGGGAGAATCATCAGACCCATGAATTCGGAAGAACCTAAACGTGTGCTGATAAATATCAATCGTTAGATAACAGCCGTTGCTAATGTTGAACAATTCGAAAAATATATTCTAGTACTGAGTCAAATGCAAGAGTAAATCATGGAAACTCCGAACATTTTTCGCGACGTGGGGAGAAGTTTGGGAAACATCATTTTTAATAGTTAATACCTACTAAACCAGGGGATAGCAGTAAATAATGTGTCTGGTCGTTTACATAGGAGAAATTCTTTAAATGGCTTGTAATTACTTGATTAGGCTTGCCTACAACTATAAAATGCAAATTTGAAATAGCGTCTACCTGATGAAAGTCAAGCTGCAACAAGACCTTAAATAAATAAAAATATACTTATACCTTGGTTAACGACGGTTATCCGTTCCAAGATTGTATTCGTTAACCAAAACCGTTGTTATCCAAGGTGCAATTTTCCAGAACCATAATGCATGTCAAATTTGCAGATAAAACTCTTTTAAATGTCACCAAAATATAGTACTACATATGATTTATTCGATTATATTTTCAACAAAAAATTATCATTAATAAAATAGTCATAAAAGAAGTTTCTAATTGTCATTTTTCACCAGAAGGCGACGTAAACCAAAGACGGCGTCGTTACCCGAGACATTTTTTATCACAACCATACGTCGTTAACGGAGGCCATCGTTAACCAAGGTGCACTGTAATAACTTATCCGGTACATTGGATTACCTGACAGCAACACAAATCTGTCAATAGAGTATTCAGCCCAAAGGCCGGTTTGAACCTCAAGCCCTACAATATTAGCAAGCAAGAATTGGAGAGGGAATGAGGCCTACTAGGAATGAGGAGTGAGGTAGTTTGCCCTTACTTTTCTCACATACCCATACTTCTATGAGTGGAAAGCGTACACGTACGTACAAAACAATGACGATATTAATTACTTTTTCATAGCACTCAATACGCAACACGTGTAATTAGTTCTATCTCATTAGATACGGCAGCCGATGATTGCTGTTTAATTGAAGCAGACCTACAATTAGCTTATGGCAAAGGCTAGCGAATTACATTCATTAATCCGCGAGCAAAAGTACTCTGTGACTTGTGATATCCCCGAGTAGCATTCACGTAAGAATTCTTTGAAACGGTAATGAGTGGAAGACCGCAGTTATTACGACGAGGACCGCGCTGTTTTAAATTACGTGGTTAATCCTGCTCTGAACTTCAACCAAGGAAGTTAGATTGCGCTCTTAAATGATAAAGAGTGAGTCTTTAATGATGCAAAGGGTGCGCGGTGCTTCGGAGGGAATCACTTCCGGTACTACCTAGTTCAATGAATTGTACAGCGTTACGTGTAAGGCATTATATCAACGCAAATCCTCACATTTTCCCCGGACTGAATTGATGAGGGAGCTGAATCACATTCCTACCGTTCCGGATGGTCCTTTTCAACACTTCATCTTACATTAATATCACCTCTGAGTTCGATATAGCTTCTTCGAAGTTTTGTCAAATGGTTCCCAATTATAATTGTAAATCTGGATAGTATTTGAGACCGCCGTGTTTGCAAGAATCTAAGATTTTTTACCCTTTCAGATTTCCTAGGAAAAGGGGCTTACACATGCAAAATCCTCTACTTCAATTTCGTTGTATAAGCTGGATCAGCGGATCTTTAAATTTAGCAGGCTGGGGACTTAACTTATTCTTTTGTTTCGCGGACCGCCAAATTTTGTGATTACGCATATAGATTGAGTTTTTACTTAAATTCACACACTATTAAAAGGGTATTTATTACATACTTCAATAACTTATTTCATGTACTATTAAGAAGATAAGGAACTGAAGACTAGAGGTCACGGTAAAGAACTAAGGTAGAGATTAGTGAAATCCTTGGTCATGAGAGTTTTGCTCTATGGGTGTGAAACGTGGACCTTACGAAAGGAGGACATCAAAAGATAAGAGGCCTTCGAGATATGGGTATGGCGTAGAGTGGAAAGGGTAAGTTGGGTTGGAAGGAAAACAAACACAGAGGTAGAAGTCGGGTAGAAGAGATAGGTTGGGGAAGAGAGGATTTTAATCGAAGTAATTAATGGTTAACAGAGGAAAATAGTGGGCAAAATATTGAAGGGAGAGGCATTACTAGGGAAATACAATGGAAAAAGCAGAGGGAAAAACAGAGACAAAAGTTGTTAGATGGCATAAATGGTGGGGTTAGTTACCTAAAGGCGATTAGTGGAGAATATTAGGGAACATGAACTAACCGAAAGGTAGAAAACTTATGATGATGATTAAGAAGGTACAATTAAACACGAACGTCTAGCATTAAAATGCTTTAGCCAATTCAATTAGTAGGCAGATGTAAAAAATACAGGCGATACTGAGGCTGAGCACTAATTTAATTAAGACGAACAATTATATTCACAGACCCCCTATTATTATTGTTCTTCGGACCCCCAGTGAACAGCGGACCCTAGTTTAGAAGCAGCCGCTTAGAAAGTTACATTTATCAGTTTCCCATAATTGTTTATTTAGTTCTTGTGAGCATGTACATGAAAACGTCTACCAAAAGCAGTTTATTTAAAAGCTCTTGATTCAGATTTTATCCTGTCGATCTCCCTATCTTGATAAATTTGCATATACCATATTTGCTGTTCTTCCAAACGCACAAAGCCTTCGTAAACTAAGTTTTTAGGTATTACATTTTTAATCAATATCATTGAAAATAGCAAAAAATTAATTAACTTCCCATGCGGAGAACTAAGGAAAGGAAACAGCCTTGAATTGATTGAGTATTGAATAATTTGTGCAAATGCGGGAATGTTTTGTAATTTTTACTTTTTAGGTAGGTTCAAATATAAAAATATAACTCAAAAACGAACGATAAAAGGCAGGAGAAAATTGTATGATTTTTCTTAAAATCCCGTCCCCCTCAAAAAAGAGTACACCATTATTTCTGTGAACGTCTAAATTTCCATGAAATATCTGTCGTGGGCGTTCTTAGATACAAAGGCGTGTTATCCAAAGACTAAGAAATTAAAGGATGAAGGACAAACCTGCATTACCCGCTTGGGAACCTGTTCTAGGAAAATAGCCCCCGGATTCAAAAATACTCATTTTTTCCAAGGAGAAACGGAAAAAAAAATGTTGACGCGGCTGGGATCCAGGCCATCTTATTTCTTGGTAGTTGCTTTAACTACTGAGTTACCACGCCAAACCAATCTTACTTTCACATAATGTGGAAGACCTGGGTTCTAGTCGTAATCTTGCAGACATTTACACTTCCTTTTATCCAAGTGTTTTTATTCAACCGCCCAAAGGGTGCCAATTTCGATATCTATATCCAAATCGCTCAGTTTTCCTTTCATTTTCCCTTTAATAACATACATACTCATAAAAATTCCTTTTCGTAGATTATCTAATCTAAAGTCATTACTGGCCTAATCAATATTATTCATGTATGGACTCGGAATACATTCTGAAATACTGTAAAGTTTAAAACTTATTTCCTCCTTTTTCCATGAATTTGATACTGCATACAAGGAGAGAAACTAGCTGCTTCATTTGTTAACAATATCACCGAGATTCCCAGAAGTTCCCGCCCTTTTAATTAATTTAGATTAATTTAAAATTTCCACCTTACTACATTGCATGAATTACCTAAGAGACGATGAAATAATACAGAAATTGTAATTAATATTTTTACCTCCCATCTACGAGTGATCTACTATTAGTATCATAAGCTTGTGGATTTAATTGAAAATCATACACTCCTAGGTTTAGCTTCACTACAGAATATTAAATAAATTTCTCTGGTGATTTCTCTTGTTGTTCGGATTAAAAACAAACGTGATTCCGATATGAAGACGTCTTTCGCGATCCACTTTTCCGTAACTTTCCACCGCCGTTCTCGAGCAATAAAACGCTCCACTTTAACGATCTGTCTATCCTCTACCGGGTGGAATTGGTAGAAGCCGAAACATGTGTTATTGGTCCAATTTTAGCCTTAGAGATAGAAAGGGATTCGGCATCATTTGCGTCAGCGAACGTCTGCTCGAATCGAAGTGGTGAGCCTCCGTTCAGTCTACTGAGTCTACATTCTTCCACGCTAAATCAAACACAAACATTGCAGCGCCCCATGTTTGCGCATCTCAAGCGCTTTGATAGAAATGAACCATAGTCAAGCATATAAACTGTCTCCCGGATTCCTATTATTACCATTCGAGTGAGTTCCGCGCTGCAACTTTTTTCGTTTAAAAACGCGTCGTTTGCCTCTATCCGTTGAGACGAGACTAAAACATAAACGAATGTTTTCAAGGGTTGGTTTTCTAATAACAACGCCAACTGACAAAATTAATGGGAATCTCTACTACTGCCGTCTGTTTTTATTTGATCTTCACGAAACATTAAACATTTACGCCTGTATTTAATTTAATAATTCAAAATTTGCTCTTCCGTTTGATTATGCATTGTCTGTATTCCTTATCTATAGAAATTCGCCTTTAATTTTATAAAGAGGTAATTCCTCACGGCTAGTACGATAAATGGAGAATAATAACTCTTTTTAAATCTTGTCAAACTGAAACTTTCTTTTCTAGACAACTTTACTTGATTATTTCTAATTGAGGAACCTATAAAGTAACATATACTCATATATTACGTAATGACTCAACACGAAATCAATCATTAGCACTCGTTCACTGGATTACTAAACATATTGTACACATACCAAAATTTTTGGCATTTAATGGTAAATAATATTTTATGTGGCTTCGAAATTTTTCACTTTTTATGACTACTTTTGAAGATATTTCCTTAAGATATTGAGAAATCCATGTAGTCGTAAAACTATTAAGAATTTCAGAGAAGCCATATTTTTTAATTCGAATAGTTAACGAGCCGATGAACACCAACGATATACTTACGTAAATATTAGTACCCAAAACAACGTTGATTGTTAACGTGCTTTTAGAATAAATTGATCTCGTCAAGGTTATCATCGTAAGAATTTGCAGGCTGTCCAAAATTAAAGAATTAAACGTTAAAGCTCCAATTTGTTTCTCAACGTCCCACAACAGATCTCTAAGGCCTGTTATTATAACTTATACTTAAAATGGACTTTGACAAATGTTCTCTTTAGGTCCCGGTATTATGCTGTTTTGCAAGAGTTAATTTGAAGATTATAGTTAATCCCCATGCTTATATCATAAATATAGGAGATTATCTGTAATCTTCACTTTAACGCTAACAAAATAATATATAATACCGAGCCCTTAAGTTAACATTGGTTAAAGTCCATTTTAAGCCTGCTATCATACCGGGTCTTAGTGTTAACATATAAAAAATACCTATGTGATTTTTAATTAGGTTTCCATGCGTCCCTTACTGTTAAATCTATTGAGTGCTAAACCTTACAACCAAACCGTGAGGACTAAAGGAAATGAACTAATTCTATTTATAAGAACTGTTATGGAAATTAAAAGCATTTTTGTAAAATTTTTCAGTTTCATACCCGCACTATATCGTGGAATTATCTGAAGAAATGAGTATAAAAGTTAATGTATCATTTACGAATTAATGGTATGAGCTGATGCATATTGAAGTGGATGCCGCAACAACTATAGGATCACCTCGGCAGGTATTGAGGACAATAGATTAAGCAGCAGAAACCTAAGGTTTAACCAATCATAACTTGGATGCCATAGAATATATTACTGTAAACTTGACCCAATCTGAATCATAATAATTTTGATCCTCTATAAGACGTTCGTGCGAATCCACCGAAAAGTGAAAGTTTTTGGTATTCGAATGAAAACAATGTAAATCTTCCAGTTTAATTACCTGAGAGAGCCCTTCTGTCATTCATCTGTTACAACGTTGTATTGTAGGAGTCAGGTTATGATACTAATAAATAAGAGTGCAGGCATAAAGAATAAAAAAATGCGTCTTGAGAATAATGGCTTCCTGGCATTAACAATTTTCTAACTATTTTAGAACTTTGCTCACTTCCTAAGATAAAGTTATAAGTTCGCCAAAATATTTCTCTGATGACCTCATAAAATGTAAATAAGTAATGTTCCGTTCACGCAACCTTTGGTGAACACTAAACTCTGCGAACAAATACGTCATTGCTTTAATAACTGCTTCCATTGCACCATACAAGTAAAATTAAGATATTATTTTATAATCTCTAATAAATTTTTCCATGCAGTAACAAAAGACGTATTTTGTTCTATGAAACAGTAAAAGAATGTCGTGCTTTAGCCGTAGCGATAAAAATCAAACATTACTAATTCCATTCCATTTTTCTCCGCAGTTGGCTGACAGGAAAAGGCACGCGAATCAGAGATTCTTTGAATCCTTTACAAACGTGTGTTTCGACTTCATTGAAAAAATTCATACAACAGAGATGATCAAGCTTGTCTTATTCTATATCATAGGAAAATTAGTAAATCCACAGAGTTTTTGTTTGCTCATATCACAGTATTTCAAAGCAATACATATTTTTCTTTCTCGATTACAATGTCGAAACCTTCTTTCAGTTCTTAGAATTCTTTCGTTTCAGAGATGACTTTTCAAAGCGATCATATGCCCACTAAATGGGTAATAAGCGTGCTAAAAAGACAATTACTTCGAGGAACAGCAGGAATATTTCTCTCTCCCTATCATAACTATTGCTAACCCTTAGAGTACTTTTCAATTATTCGTACCATTACAACTATCACACGAAAAATCAACGATATCTGTCTTTAGGATTACTCCAGGTACCATGTCATTCATAAGGCATACCTTCGCGCCCAAACTATAAAATGTAAAATTTATTGTTTTCTGCTCTAAATTGATCATCAGCAGCAGATAAGGCATACCCTTGACATCTAATGCGACAATGAAACATAATAAGCTTTCACTGATGCTCTGTAGATCTTAGTGCCTACTTCTACATCTGCATATATATCCATACCTTTCCTTCAGAGGGGAATGCCAGTATTTTAGTGCAATAGAATTTGCAAGTTTCATACTCATCAATTATTACTCCATATCTCTTGTGAATAATAAATCGAAAATTATACCGGTATACAAGTTACTAGCTATTTGGTTTCTCCACTTGATATCTATGATAGTACAAATAGTCAACCTTTTGTTTGTTTGTTAATGTTTCTAAGGCAAGTACGTCAGCATTTCCTTGAAAAACGGTATTTCAATATCATAACATTTGACTAACTATTTTGCAAATGGGAAATGAAGGAGAAAAAGTCATTGAATAAAAAAAGCCATTGAATAAAAAAGCAACCACAAGCGTAGCCTCTTTTGAGTTTAATTTCTCCACTGACCCATCGCGCTGCAATCTCTAATCAAGAAACGATTAGATCTTTAACCGCGGCCGTTTGTAATCTCAAGAGCAACCATGTAGTGTTTCCCTTTACTAAAAAAGAATTTGGTTGCCTTAAAAGTTTCCATTGAAGTGAATCAGAATGAACTTCTTCCCTCGACTCTTTTCCACGAAGATTAAGAAATGCGTTTTATCATGGTAAAAGCACGATGCAATTCAAAATTGCGATATCGAGATAAATACGAACTCAATAAAAACGAGAGGCATTAGCGTAAGATCCTATCACCTTCTCAGACACTAAATTACGCCGAAAATATATCAATCGAAAGATTCTTTTTCGCCTACCTTCGAAGATGACAAGCCAGGATGCCTCATACCTCCGACCTCTGAAAAGAATGTGAAATAGAATTGAAGCTAGAGTTTGGCTGCAGTTTTAAACTTATCTAAATTTCGAAATGGAAATAGGAGGGAGTAATGCACTTCACTCATATTGTAAGCGAAGGAAGTTATCGATGAAGGGCCTAACAAATGATAACACGAAAAAAAGTGTACACAAAGGCGAATTCAGAAGATAGTTCTCGTAACTTTTATATTAGTCTCATTTCTATGCTAAGATCAAGATTATAAAGTTTTTTTATCCTTTCCATCATTCGCGGATTCCCACCTCTAAAATTGACGTAATACATACGTTTTCCTTATTATTATAAATACAAATCAGTTATTCCAATGAACGAATCTACATTATACTTAATGGATAAATTAATTTGGAGAAAACGGTTCATACATTCACAGTTCCAAGACCTCAATCTATTATCAGCGGTTGTGATAAAGTTCATTCATCCGTGAATCGCTTTAACTACCAACTCTTTGTTTTTCTATATATTTATTATTAATTTACCATAAATCCTGATACTTGAATGCTAATTTATTACTTCAAAACTGCCTTTAAATGAATTGCGTATCGAAAAAGCGTACCTCGCCGCACTTTTGCTGTCGCTACTGAAATACACCGAACGATTCAATCATGAAAATCTATAAGAACCTGAATTTTACACTCACCTAACACGTAAAACATAATAAATTTTTCTGCCTCCGTGGTTCTCCGCTTTCTGTGTCACGGTTTTCCCATTTCTAACTTAATTTCATTCGCGAGCCTGTTATATAATGTTCTTCTGGTATGCGATGACGCTACATGTGCCCCTGACTCAATCCTGGTGAAGCCCGGTATCTCTGTAGTACCGAGTAGAAAATCGAAAAGGAAAATCCGTTTGACCGTCAGAAAAAGGTGAGTCAAAAGGGGAAACTTCTAGAGGCAAGGTCATTGAAATTTTTTTATCGAGTGATTTTTCGTGTAAATGTCGGAATATATATTAATTTTATAATAAAACGGGTTGAGTCGCTATAAAATATGTTGGATATTTTCAAAATAATTTTTATTTCGTCCTTTCTTTAATAACTAATAAAATGTAGGGATAGCCAAGTGGGCAACGGGTTCGACTTTGGTTAAAGCGGTCCCAGGTTCGATTTCCGGTGGAGTTTAAGTGTGAAATGACCTTAGCTGTTAAAGCACTTTTAACAATACTAGAACTACTACAATTTAGTTTACAATATAAGCAGAAATATTCCAAAATCGCTAATTTCGACAAAACCGTGTCGTCTTTGTAATTAGGATGACAAAACTCTCCTTACCAAGGTTTTACATGATTTTAACATCATATCATAATTCCATTATATGTACCAATTTTGCAAAAGATGTTGGCTAAATATGAAAATGTATCAGTCTAATGAAACTTTATATACAAAATTTTCTCGATAAAAAAGTATCACTTACGCCACTGCTAACATGTAAAGATGAATGTTACCGACGAAAAAGTTTAAAATAGATGAATGAATATTTAAAATTTATAATATAAAAGGCGTATATTTAAAATGAAATTCAATTAAATGGAAGTATATGGAATGTATGCCATTCAAAACCAACAGCGTGATATAGTACGATCAGAAAAAGAATAAAATATACCCGGAAATCATTATCAACATTTTTTATTTCAAACTTTGTATAAAGCCATAGGCCACAGTGAATATAGACAGTAAAAGCTGATCAAACGTCTGAGAAATACAATCATAAGGACAAGACAAAAAGCCATATGAAAAATAACGAGGTCGCAAAATCTGTGTAGTAATTCGTGAGGCAGATGTATAGAAATTCTTCAATCAAACAGGGCTCGCTAAGTAAGATATCCTTCTCATCTTCTTCATCAGCTTCTCTTGTCCTTTTATTCGTTCTCGACGTTCTCAGTCAGGCGAAGGCGTGCGAAGTCTTCGAAGACGATATTGTCATCGTCATCGTTGCTGACGGGCGGCTTGGCCTTCTTCTCGGCCTTGGCTTCCATCTTTTCCTGAGTTCCTGGGTTCAACAAAGAGGTATGCAATTAATCCATTGATCCGCCATTTTTTCATTTTTCAATTCCCTCACTCAGCCATTCACTCAAAAATTGTCCGCCCTTCTCTGTTAGAATTCCAGACATTTTACCATTTTTCTTTCGGTAATTATAGAAACGTTTTCTCGTTACAAATTTATTACACTGGTTGCAATATGAAATGAAATGCCATGTTGTACCACGCGATCGTGGAATGGAAAAAGTTGGGTTGATAGAAAAACAAACATAGAGGTACTAGAGAGGGTCTGGGAGAAGAGCGTTTTAATTGAAGTAATTGAGCGTCGACAGAAGAAATTGGTGGATAATATTTAGAGGAAAGAGACTGCAAAAGAATATGACTGAGGGTAGAATGCAAGGAAAAAGACAAAGGCAAATATGTTAGATGACAAAGTGTGGGGAAAGATACCAGGAAACGAAAGAAATGTTTCATGAGCCATAAACCTACCGACAGGTAGAGCAGTTATGTATTACGCATGTACCATGCGGTTCCGCACAATGTTTTATTGGCAATTTTTCTATTCTGAAACTTGCCCGCTTTCCTCTATGGTCCTGTTTACTATTTGACTTTAATGCTGTTTAATGGTAATATAAACATTTAGGTTATTTATGCAGCAAAAGTAAGATTTTCTGCAAATTTTTCTCATATTTTCCAGGTACCGTAACGTAAGATGCAAAATTCATTGGTAAGTTGAATGTTGTAAATTTAATTTTCGATACTTTTGTCGTATCTTCACTAATTGGAACTCGTTTACAGCATCAGTCAACAAGACTTTGTTGTCCTTACTTGATTTACATCAGCGGATTTCATTGGTTAACACTGTAAGCACAACCCATTAGCTTATTTAACTCACGTAATAAAACTGGTGATTTACGCAACCTGATTACGAATCGGGGAATTGGTATCTTTGTGAGCCAATAGGTTAAAGTTCATCAACATCTACAGAGGGAGGCAAAGCTTACTCGAGTTTGATTAGAGGAATACCTAGGGAAATTCGGGATATTGCGCGTCTCTCATAGTAGTTAGTAAATGGTCTCCTTTACTTTCTATCCTTCATATATATATATATATATTTTCGTTATATCATCTTCTCCGTGATAGTACTTCAGAATGCGTGGGGAAAATTGAACAGCTGTAAAGTCGCAGCATAAAAGGTATTACATATTTTACAACAAGGAATGATGACCTCCGATTTACTTATTCTCAACAGATGTTCTAATTCGCAAAAATAGCATCGCCGGTCCTGTTAGAACACCTCAAATGGCAACGTGACAAAGGACTAATTTTAAGCTTAGAACAAATGTGGTGAAACTAATTGTGAGGTAAATCTACAAGACACAATTACAGAGCAAATAAAAATCTATTAAGACTGAATTTATTTTTATAATAGTAACGTTTTTTTCGTAGAATCGCATTATTAGCCTCTGTAACTTTATTGCTATGATCACGAAAGTTGTGATTAGACATGACAGTACACCAATCTGCCCTCGGTGACTTCCTTATCCTTTGAATCTCAAGTAATAAGTTAATGTGGGGAAGAGATAGTTCAATTTGTTGTGGATTTCATTGATTAGAACAATTAGTACAATTCTAACAACATAGTTCGAAAGTCATAATTTCCGAAAGGTTATAATTATTAAGCTTTCCAGTTGCACAAGTAGGTTAATATATTTGTGATTAAAGCCGTATTTCAATGTCTCCTTTAATAATATGATTCATATAATTTATTCCTGCATGTTTCACTGGAACATTCAAGAATAGATTAAGAAAACTACAACTGACATTAGACCAGCGATGTTGAATGAACAACGGTGGAGATGAACCGGAGTATCTTTTTGTAAACCGCCAGAATAGTGCTTGAGAGAAAATATATACTATTACTCAAATCGTAACAATTATATTATTCAATGCGAGGGATGAATTTTAATCTTCAATTAATACTTCTGCTACACATGATTTCAACTATATGACACCTATCCAAAACCTTTTCATAGCTATCGTTGATGACTTTTAAATCAAAGTTAATCCTCAGTTCTTTCAGTCTATCCCCCGGTTACTAACCTGGAGCTGGATGAAGGAGCTTGAAAGGAACGTCGGTCTGGAGATCACCACCAAGAGCACCGCAGTTAAGCTTGACACGGACGGAGTAAGAGATGACAAAGCCCATGGCCTCGCTTGGAGCCATGCCCTCAGCCACCAAGGTGGAGGAGGCAAGGTTCACGTCTTCATCCTGAAAAACATGTGATAGCATATCTTTGGTCTCTGTCATTTAAATCACTCACTGGAAATCTAGTCTATCGGGTGGCCTATTCCATAGCCGCTTAATTTGGCGAAAATATGTTTTCTTCCTCGCAAAACTTCCATTTGAAGTACGCAACAATAAATTTGTAGAGTGACAGCAAAAGTCCCTTCCCGCTGGACACGAGAATTTTCCTTTTGTCAGTACAGTACTTTAAATGTATGATTACAAAATTTCAGACTCGAAAATACAGAAATCTGTGACCATAATGGAGAAACGATTCAAGACTAAGAGAGATATTTTCGCTACTAATGTTTTGAAGAATTTGGTACTAAACATAATAAATTTCAATAAAACAAATCAATGGTAAGAAAAGTATTGTGGAATAAAACCTTTACTAATCGGTTTATTGAAAATATGTGTTTGAATATTTTGCATCTACATGCACTTTGAAAAAATCTTTTAAAAACGACATTTTAACGTGAACAAATGGAAAACCTCTTATTAGAAGCTAATCCTCGATTTCTAAATTACCTTGCTTCACTGTTACACGTGCTTCGTTTCTATTGATCTCATGAATTATGCTCCGTAAGCGAAGCTGAGTAACATTTTTATAATGCAACATTGAGTCGCACGCATTATAAGCATGTAAAGACGAATAGACGGGGAGAAATTTGAACGACAATAAAAGCTAAGACAATATCAATCATGTCAATCTCCGTTAATAACCATCTCTAAAGAACACTGTCATAAATGGCTAAGTACCAGCTACCAAATATTGATGAATGGAATATTTTTGTATTTTGGTTAAGGACAGAGGGAAATTCATCTTTCAATATCTTTCGTCTGTATATCTCTTTATTCGTTTCGTAATAACGCTTATCCTAATTGAATTTATTATTATAAGTGTAATTCGGAGGGTCTTTCTCAGCCTCTTGCACTCACACTTAGATAGGAAAGCAAGGGCAAACTACATCGCTCCTCACCTTGCCTCATTCCCTCTCCAAAGCTTTTGATAGGCAATGTTTGAGTGATAGAAAATCTATCAATCCTTTGGATAGATGACTTAACATACACTCAGATAGGTTTACTACCATACCTTGAGGTATCCATCGAGAGCAATTCCGTGACGGTCCTTGTTGGAAGAAGCAAGTGGGATGAGGAAGAAAGACTTGGTGAGTGAGGCACCAGGGGTGATTGGGCAACCTTCCCGAGTCTCCAATTCAGCAACGTGGCGAGAGAACTGGCTGTTTACCATGGTCACCTCGCAGTGCTGCACAATCGCCACCTATCGAAAACATTTTACACATCGTTATCAGTTCTTTCACGGTACCATCAATCGAATTCTGATTCGCCCGTTGATGATGTACCTTGATGTTCTTGACAGCCTTTCGGGAGTTGTTGCTGACTATGCAGTTGACCTGAACCTTCTCGCCGTGGTAGTAGATTTCCTTGTCGAGGGTGACCTCAAGGTTCAACTTGCCCTGAGAGAAGGTGAATCCCTTGGAAACGAGGGAGCTGGGAAGTCGGTTGCCTCTGGCTGGAGGAGCATACTGGATCTGCAAACATAATGGGGAATGAATGTTGCTCAGTCCAGGAACTAAGAAGAGCCTGTTATTTCGCGTTTAAACGTAGCTATCTCTTATGCTTTACCTTCTTGACGGCAAGGGCCAAGGAGGATCGCTTGTGGCTCTTATCGTCAGCGTTCTCTCCGACGTAAGCCTTGATGCTGTACTCGACTCCGAGAGGTTTGCCAGTGTCGTCGCCCTCGGTCTGTAGAATGACGGATGATGGGGCATTTTGAGGGAATTTCAGAGTGAATGGAGTGGCGTTGGCTCCGAACTTCTTCATGAGACGTTCCTAAGAGATAAAAGAATAATAGGATTCGTTGACGACATTTATAGAAAATGGGCATTGTTTCATTAGTTTACCAAAAGTAACATTTCAATGCTAAGTGGTGCTACATTGAAACGATTGCTTTCACTTCAGACTCGTTTGACCGTTTGAAACTTTGAACGCCTTTCTTAGAGTAAAAGAAATAAATTTGAAATTCTATGCAGTTTCCACAACAAGTTGCTATATCGATATATTCCGACTTTAAGGAGTCATTATCAGGTTCTAATGACGACACCTTAAACTGGAAAATGGCCGACATCGAAAGACTGTTTGTAAAAACCGTGAAGTATTTTAAATTTAAATCAATATGGATTCCTTCAAAGTACGATTAAAACAAGTTGAACAGCTTAACGAAGTCAAAGATTGTGCAATGTGTCCAAACTGTTCTTGATGGCATTTAAAATAGTACTAAAAATCTTTTATTCTTTAGATTCCCATCGCACGACTTAATAGTGCATATCTAAGAAAGGTGAAATAGTATTCTAAGTATTTCCAACCCACTTCGATAGCTGAGATCTTTTCGCGCACATTGGCCCCCACCGAGAATCAAACCCGGGACCGCTTTCACCAACGGCGAACGTGCTACCTACTTGGCAATCCATCAATACGTGGCAATTGGTTAAATAACGGGACGTTAGAGGAGCTCATATTGTCCCTCATGAATTTAACGCTGTAGATGTTTTCTCGATAAATTCTTTTAGGCATTTCGCAGAATTTGAAATATTTTCCCAAATGGTTTCTACATAGACAATGTTTTCGAGAATTGGAAGTGGTAATTTTTTCAGAGTGCTTTGACAGCCAGTCGTTCGTTTCGCGCGTAAACCCCCACCGGGAATCGAACGTGTAGCAAATAGCAAATTCCCTCACATAGAAAATAAGTTATATCACTTATTTGTTAGCCTTATAAGGAGGGACAAAACTTCTTATTTTACCTGGATTGGAGTGAGCTTGTCAGAATCACGTCCAGGAGCAATCTGGGTGTTTTCAAGGATGAGTTCCTTGCTGAACTTGACTCCCATGACTTCATCTTCTTCCCTTCCGAAACGGTAAGTGGCAGTCAACTAAAAAAAATCACAAACATTAAAACTTTAAAGTATGTAAACATATGTAAGAAGCAACCTCTACGGATATTTTTGCAAGTTTTTGTCGTATCTGTTTAATTAATTAGGATCAATATTTCGATACCAAAACTTGTGGAACATCCAATCTACGTTGACACTATTTTTCCTACCAATTCCTTTTCAAACTTTCTTCTTTTTATCATGTCCCTATCAAATGTATTACGCTTTTAAATGTACCCACGTCACCTGCTTGTATTGTCAAGGCAAATATAAAAGATTCTTCTTTTTCTTTATCCTCTCCAAGAGATTATAAGATACTAAACCACCACCTGTGTGGATTTGAAAACCTGTAGCCATAAAACTTATTTTTAAACTGTATTTTGGCTAAATGTTATCAATTATTGGAATTGCTCTACTGTAGTAAGAGACGATACAATACTGATAACCGTAAGTTCCAGAAGTTATCATGAAGCCATAATTTCACGAGTGCCTACTGTCCTGATTTATATGGAATTGGGGCTCTTTTAGTCATTCCCTTAGCTTCGCTCGGATTTGAAATAGCTCCTATTCTAGTCCATACCGTTATATGTAAGAAATTGAAGCACTTGTAGGAATGCAATGAACTGGTTTGAATGAAAAAATATAAAATTTCGGTCACAATTTTGCATTTCAATGTAATATCTTTTGATACAATACTCAATTTTAATGACAAAAGACAACCACTTTTTAAAATAATTATAAAACCGATCCCCGCCATTACTAATCAACTTCATTTGAGTCATAAAATCATATCTAAAATCTCGAAAGATTTACTATCCAAAATTCCAACGCATATATTCTGTATTGGCTAAAATTTGTACTTCAAATCGCTCATTATTATAAATCTACATTGACATACTATCGTATGTCAATATTTTATATTATATTATGATGAACATCGCACAATATGTTATATTGTTCACCAAAAGTTACATCTTTCTCTCTAGGATAAAACTTGATCTGAAATCACTTAAACAATAACTAACTATACTTAAAACAGCCGCCGATAATTATTTCTATAATAGCCCAATACGTTAATCTGTTGTTTATTTTTTCATTTGAGTACGAGAGAACGTAACTCCGAGAAGATAAATTTCAGCACTCCCAATGAAAGATCCTTTCCTAATTGTTCGTGAAAAATCTTTCGGCGATAGTTTAGGGATTGTAAATATAGATCGAGGAATGGAAGCTCGAATTTGTAGCTTATTCGCATTAACCTTGTCGATGACAACTCGCAAGAGGAGAATTTAGTGAAATTAGAGAGGAAGGATATTTTAGGGGTATGCGTCATAATATGAATGCTGTTCGTTCATAGATCCCATGACAGTAAGTGCTGACTCCCCTATTTTCAGCGTTGGATTAAGCCAACGTGGGCAACTGAGTGTCGGCAAAAACGGGCGAATGGCGAATAGTTATAATCGTAGCATGCAAATTTCCTACCAAATTACTTGGACGTTTCTACGTCTGCTCTTGCGAAAGGAAAGTTCCCCTAAAGCCAGCCTTACCTGTCCG
The DNA here is from genome assembly GCA_000376725.2 of Ladona fulva. Taxonomy (NCBI): domain Eukaryota; kingdom Metazoa; phylum Arthropoda; class Insecta; order Odonata; family Libellulidae; genus Ladona; species Ladona fulva. Next base: position 770,227 of record KZ308414.1, read on the forward strand.
AATACTTTCCTTCCCTTAAGGTAGTTGGGCTCAACCACGACAACGCCATCGATGGGGTCAATGTGATCTAGGTGGTCAGTGAAGTCGCGCTTCCCGAGATATACGGTGACTTTGCCTAGAAAAAGAATAGAAGTAGGAACAAAGCGTATAGATAGTAATCGACATGCCTCAGAAGTCCAGGCTTTCTAGTTTTTCTTCAAGGAAATTCATAGATAAAAACGAAAATGCCGCGTTTTGAAATACTACATCCTTCCAAATGATTATGGTAGTTGTGAAAGAATATGCTCTTTGTTCAAACCTAATACACTGAATTTTCAAAAAATATGGTTCATTCCAAGCTTCACAAATGTTTGTTTTACAACTGGAACACTATATTAATTATATAAAAAGGCAGATAGCTTCCGAGGGATGGAGTCTCTCGTTTAAAATATTTATTGTTAATAACTGTTTCTATTATATATAATAATATTTCTTATATAAAGTATTTTTAGCATCAAGAGCTAAATATCATGACATGAAAAATCGCATAATTTGGAGGTTAATTTTTAGATGGACTTTAATAGAGGAGAAGTCTGAAATTAAAACCACATATCCCCAATTAACGACTTTGAGCATTCTTTCTGAATTTCTGTCACGTCATAACGTTCAGAATAACCTTTACGGCAAGAATTGGGAGCCGCTGAAATTTGATCACTGAATGGCCGACTGAGAAAATGAATTCGACATCAGCCACTGGAAAAGTACCAAAAAAGGCAACATTTTCATGTCTGCGAAAATTATCCACAAACGAATTGCTTTATATTCATTAATTTCCAAATAGTAAAGGGAAAACTCTACGCTTGGAAATTGCTGTACTACCGGCATTACAAACGTTTGGAAACATTTTTCAGGTCACATTCCTTGTCATCGCGAAATGACTCACCATTTGGGGTGGTTTTCTTGAAGACTTTGATGGCGACCACAAAGACGAGGAATAGAAGGGTGATCATGGTTTCTTCGGATCGTAGAAATTACTTGGGAATAAACCGCTTGCTTCTTGGAACCGTGAATTGCTCAGGTTACCTCAAAGGAAGATCTGAGAGACTAATCGGCGAGATGGAGCCTCGTCCGCTAGTGCCGAGGTACGGATGTTCGCTCTTTTATATACCCATTTTGTAGCACATGTCAGGCTTTACCTTCGTCACATGATCGAATCTCCCCCGACATCCCCTCTTCTCTTCACCTATTTTCACCAAGTGTATGTCCGTCTTACTCCTTATTCTTCTGGGATTTAGTTGCCGATCCCACTGAGGCGATTCTCAGGGCAAAGAAGCACTCCAATGATTCCCGCGATAAAAGACGATGCTGTTTTTTCACTTTTCATTTCGCATCAGTTTTTGTCACGCACATCAATTACGTGGTGAAAAATGATTTATAAATCCTTTAATCCAACCGCTTTCCTTCGAATCCCCTTAAATTCACCTAGTAATGGTAGGGTGATGCATCTCTTATTCACCAATAAATTTTATAGTCATTTTAGATAAAATTCCCTACCTGTTTCATATCTGTAGAATTAAATGAAACTTTTTAATAATCTAATTACTTAATGAAATTTTTGAATAAATTTTGAAAAAAAATTTCCTTTAAAGTGTATCTCGTGATTAGATAGAGCATAAGATAAAATATTGATATAGCTTACCAGGGTAATAGTAGTATTGTTAAAAGTGCTTCAATATCTGACGTCATATCTCACGTAGGTCTCAACCAGAAATGGAACCCAGAACAGCTTTTACCAAAATAGAACGCGTTACCCACTTTGCTTCTGGAAGCCCCGCATACCATGGAATTAATTGTAATTCCGATCCGTGGAGACGAACATATGGTAACATTTTTAATGATTAAACAAACAGCCACATTTCTCTCCAACATGAAATTACTAAAAACTGATGAAATAAAGCAATATGCGGTCTCCCGGATATCCAACGGCATTCACCTTTGATGAAAGTGATCCCAGGTTCGATTCCATGCGAAATATCCTCATCTGCCGGATTACTTTAAAAATTAATACTACTATCACTAAATTTATATATAAATGAGAATGATTATTATGTATTAAAGACTGTGGCGTGGGATCACAAACGCGATAGCCTACATTGACGCCGAGATCTCCATCGCAATTACCTGTAGATTCTTCCGTCTTATTATCGGATTATATTCATAAAGCGAAAATATAACGCAATACGAAAATTTATTGTATCACCCATTCCTTACCCTCACGTGATCGTTAAATCGAATTTAATGATACACATTCCTCCCGAAGTGCTGAAAATATATTGTGAGGTTTCGCTTGTTTGAAGTTCTTCTTTGTATGGGTTGTGAGTAAGGCCCCAAGTAAACAACTTATCCAAGTGAACTGCGCTTATCTGTAACAATATTTATTCGCCCGGGCTTGGAAGACTCCTTACGGATATTGGCATTTTCCGAGGCCTCACAAACTTACCATGAACTCATTACACTGAATAGGCAAACCTCCTCTTAAAACGCTCTAATTGGCTTCCTTCACGCATAATTTCGTTCACAAACGCTCCACTCGCCTACTATGGATCTAAGTGCACTACATCGATGGTCATTCGGCTTTGATTCATTGAAAAACGATCGGAGACGGACCCTAGATAAGTAGTAGTATAGTTGGAAATGCTTCGACGGCTGAGGTGATTCCGCACATTAGGGCTCCCACAGGGAACCGGGGTGGGTTTCACCAAAGGCGAATGTGCTACCCACTTGGCTATCCGGAAGAGTCGGATTCAAAAGTTTTCCATTAACGGAACTCCTAGGGTCTCCAATTTTATAAGAGGTTAAAAAATTGCGCTTTGTTGTAATTTTCTACTAAAGTTCTCTTATTAAATTTCTCTATGATAGGGCCATGTAGCACTCTCCTCTGTGAGAATACGATGGAACCTACGCAAATTTATTTTCAGTCGCTTAAAATTCTTATTTATGATATGCTGGTTTCTCTTTGAATTTTTATACTGAAAATTTTCATGCTACCACATCTTGATGATTGTAAAATAATTCTCATTTTTCTTTTCCTACAGGATAAAGAAAACTATCTATCATCTATTTTTGTCTCAGTCTTGTTCACGGCTGTGATTATAATGTGGTACACGTAGGAGGACGTTTTCTACTCAAAGTATTCTATCTATATGAGGAAAGAAAAGGCAACTACCTCATTCCTCATCTCTTCTCATTCATGTGCCTCGTTATTTCATTTCCAAAGCTTTTGGTAACTAATGATAGAGGAATAATGATAGGACCAATGATCAAACCAGGTTTTAGGCTTATGACTTAACGTATAATATATATGCCCCTATATACATTAGTCCCAAAATAAGTTTCGAACTAGTAGTCACAGTAGTTGGTAGGGGCACACATTAGTTGGTAGGGTCTTACACATAGATCAGCAATTTATTACACAAAAAAGAAAATTTTTCAATTTTCCACCCGCAGGAAGAAAGTAAGGTAAATTCGCGAAGCCTTACATACATAATTTGGCAATTAAAGTTGGTGCTAATGAAGAAAATAAATTAGAAAAAGAAAAGGAATTAATTTATCGGAAACTTAATAGACCTAATCTCTTCGTATTCTGTTAGAATGCGACTCTTTCTAATTGATAGACAACTCGTCTAACGGTGGCATTTTCAGAATAGTTCGTTCCTAGAATTATGCAATGTATCATTCAAGTAAATTAAGTTACAATGCCCTAAATTCAATAAGAAGGATTTTTGATTGCTATGTGTAACTATACAGTAGGTACATGATAGATCTCTGAGATTGTGATTTATCCACTAAGAGTTTTGCTCGCATCTGTCTTTCACCATGAATTATTTGAAATATTCAATCGAAAGTTTGAATCGAATCGAACTGTGTATTATTACACGTAGTCATGTTTCACTATAGTTTCCCGTCATTGTGTTGCATCAAAAATACATATGTGATCGCACATGCTGAAAAAGTCAATATTTAGAGACTTGGTTGGTTGGTTTAGAGACAAGTTTGAGAAACCGGTCGTGTGCCAAAGTTATGGAGGAAATTTACTAAATTTCTATTTGATCACATTTATAATTAATCGATCGATTAAGTCCATATTAAGAGATGATACTAAAAACAATACTGCGTGCTGAAAACCGCTTTCTTAGGTATTCATTTCGATAAACAAAACGGCTTTAAGACGAATATGGGATAAAGGCATAAAAGGTGGCAAATTTTTACCGTTCACGGGAAGTAATGATTTAAAATTCCCGACCCGTAGAAGCAGGTTGGGAACCCTTGAAATAAAGGTGATTGCTGCGATTGATATATAAATTAGAGAAAGTATAATTGCGGAATACGTAATCGGTATTGTGGGACCCCTCTGCTACTTCGGCCGATCCGACAATAAGCGTAAAATAAGATAAATAGACTCGAGGACAAGTCGTTTTAAGGACTCATTCTTTCCGCGAACGATACGCGATAACAACAAGCTAAAGAAGAAGTGCCAAGGGTAAACAGGTGTGAAAAATAGCGACATGACTGGGACTGGAACCCAGGTTCCCACTTTCCGCTTAGGTATTCTAACCACTGAACTACCGGGCCGCGTTATTTCCTTTCCAACATCCCAAGAAGTTCCAACGCTTGGTGTTTACACCCTCTTCCACACGCCGAAAGGCGGCTTGCAAGGTATTAATGTGGGTATAGATGTATATTTGCAAAGCCTCAAAATCTAATAATTTAATCGGCGGGTATATGGCACCCAGCGGATGAAACGATTGCTCGCGTACTCAAGAAAGTCCAGCGCAAGCGATACGTTTTGTTAAAAAGTGATACGATAGAAAAGCAAGCGCTACGCAAATTCTCTCAGATGCAGGTTGGGAATCCTCCAAAGAAAGGAGATTAGAAGCTAGGCCGCGATTGCTTGATAAATTCAGAGAAAGTGCATTTGCGGAAGACGTAAATGGTATTGTGGGACCCCCCTGCTACTTCGGCCGATCCGACAATAAGCGTAAAATAGGAGAAATTGATGCGAGGACAAGTCGTTTTAGGGGCTCATTCTTTCCGCGAACGATAGCAATAAACTAAAGAGGTAACTCGAACACTTGGTGCTTACACCCCCTGCCACATGGCGAAAGGTGGCTTGCAGGATATAGTAGTAGTTGCAGGATATTTAGATATAGATTTAATACCCCTAGATTTGCGAGAATGTTATTGTCAGCAAAAATCATGCAAACTTTCTGTTATATTCATTACAAACTTAAATTTTAAATAAAACGCAAACTATCTCAAAACATGACTATTACAGACACTAAATGGCACAGCTTGACATTTTTGATTGATGCAGCTCATTCAGAAATCGCGTCAAATTTAAGTCTGAAAGGAGAGAACTCTGAACAAGTTAAAATTTGAGTATCGGATGGATGGAAATGAAGGAATTTATCCTATAATGTCACTCAGGACCAGCAATTTAAGTCTCTTCTTGCTCCGCTTGTCTATCTAGTATGGATGCCATAAACAAATTTAGGTCCCTCTTTAGAAAATACCTTTTCTCCGGTGTCCAATTGAATCCCTTTACTCTATCACTGAAGATTGGATCCTCCGAAAGGTTCTTCGTCATGAATTCACCTCGCGCGCACTTGTCCTTCCCTCGATCCGCTTTTCTAGGCCACGCAATGCCATTTCTCGTTACTATTAACCAAGTCCGTCGCTGATAAATATTCAAACATCCATTCCACGTGCACTGGAATTCCTCTTTCTCGTCGCGATATTGTCCGTCCGCTCGCAGTAGGGGAGCGGACGTATGAATCTCTTGCTAGGTAGGCCAAATTCGTACTTCTACTTAAATGCAAATTCGCCATAAACTATCTCAGCGAAGCGCATATGAGCAACATGAAAGATAGTGACGCTCTAGGTTCATAAATTATGAGTTACAAAAAATAGGACATGTTGCGCAAAATCTCGTAAAATGTTCCGATAAAAGTATTAAATTACTTCCGTGGTTCACCAACCATGAAGGTATACGGAAAAGGCGAAAATGACCCATACTCGTGTCTACGTAATTAAGTGACCTATATAATTTTTAATTTAATTTAATTTTTAGTACTCGTGTATAGATGCACCCCCAGAATTTTTGCTTAAATTTTCCGTTTCTTATGTTCTTGAGTTACGCATGCTCTTATAACTTTTGTAATTTTTAATACCCTTTAATTAATTTATCTCTTTCATCCTTTCACTCTCTCATTCGACTTTCACAGGTTTTTCGCACCCCTTCTCTTTGTGGGAGTTTTCCTACAGTGGAAACATTTCTTCTGTGATAACATAAGCAGATTTTTTTCTCCACAAAACCATTCTGTCTTTCCTTCCTTTATTTCGATTTCTGCTTAGCTTCTTAAAAATGTATAAAAGTTTACAATCTTAAAATGTTCTATATTCGTGTTTGTACATTACTTTGACAAGGGTTAAATGGAATATGGAACTCTCTAGTCCCAATTCCGCCCAATAAAAATAGACGTTTGTATTGTATTGTATATGTCGACCCTTCCTTTTTTCGTAAATATGAAATACTACCTCTAGTGTATTAATTTTCATTATAACGTGTGGACTTTTAGTAAAAGTATATTTTTGAGTAACGAGGAGTAAAGGAGATATAATTTAAATTTTTTAATAACTTCGAATTGTATAACAATAACTTCGCATAATTCAAGATATAAGACTATGTCAATGTTTTCCAACTTTCAGATACAATGAAATTGGGAAGATTCGATATCTCGATTTTCTGTACTTGTAGAGACTCGTAAAATCGATAGGAAGGTGATTTGCGAAGTGTTTAATTCGAAAAGTGTAGAACTTTCTGGATGATGAACTGGATGATCAGCTATCTGAAAAATGAGGCGTACAATGGAATGAGGGAGTACAGAAAGAATCCACATTCGAGCTTTACCTCCTTCCCTCTGTATAACAATGGGTCTTCACAATGACCATTTTAATGCCCTACGCATAAATAAATTTATAAAAAAGAATGCTTTCCCATGAGAGATTATTCAACGTTTCAAATTGCATCATAACTCGTAACTTAAAACAGCCGCATAAAAATTCAAAACTTGAGTTCAAGCTTAGTAGAACCGTTTAATAACATCTCGAAGACAACAAAACAAATAAAAATAAACAAATGACAATAAAAAACAACAAGAAAATAACTAGAAAAGTGACAATAAAAATATTTTTTTCTTTGCGAGTCACAGTTAGTTTTACGGAGAATATGCATTCATAAAATTCAATTTCTCTGGAGTAACTTATCATGTGGTCAGGGGCGTAGCCAGGATTTGACCTTGGGGGGATTTAGATTCTTAAAGTGAGCACTGAATTGCCAATATTCCAGGGACAGGAAACATTCGTCCCATAATCTAATGAAAAAATAAACTGATTTATCTTAACACGAATCTTCAGTGGATTTTCTATGGCGTAATTGCGAGAGGCCGTCCTCTAGCATGCTTTCGTTTATTGTTGGTACTATACTCATGGGGGGTTTGAATCCCCAAAACCACCCCCTTGTACTCTTCATGTGGTGCATATGCGAACGATGAAAAGAGTATGATTCACAGGTATAAATTTAGAGAAAGGAATGAAGGAGAAAAAGTCTGTCATAGCCGGGACTTAGTTGGCAAGAACGACAGCCCATCGTAAAGGTGAATACGCTAATTTAAGTTGTAAAATGTTTGCCTTGAAACTCGACTTTTTGCTTACACACTTTCACTCGCATGTCCCCCATATCTTCATATTTTTACTATTTTCCCCTTACTCTAATTTTTGCTAATACATATGGCTTTCTTTCTAAATCAACCAACTGACACCACGCAGTCTACCAAATTATTGTGAGTGAGATAGTAACAACCTATTTTCTAAACTTCGATGAGATTCCAGTAAGCACGATTTCTGACTTAAAGACGTCATCTCCTCGGCACTCTGAAAAATACATAGCGATATTCAGCTGGCTGCAGGAAGAGCGTGATTGGCATTGACCTTAAGAAAAAAATATAACGCCTGGTGCACTATTATTCAAGCACCCCGCATTAAGGATTCACGCTCGGAAATTGGAACGAAAAGATTTTTCTAAAGGTATAATAGCCGTGGTGTTTTCTTCTCCACATTTGAGAATAATCGATTTTCACCTGCCAGACTTCGTGAAGGGCCGTGTTGAAAAATAGGGACCGTGAGTCTAAATAACTTCCGATGTTAGGTTTCTTTTATTGACAGCCACTTTTAACAATGGTTGCCAACACTTTTCCGTTAAACCGGGATGCATTTTCTATGAAAATGTCTCCTTTCGGGCTCTATTTTTACAGGATGCCGGAATAGGTCACGAAACCACAGGGAACGATCAATGCGTATTTTCTGAACCTTACGACATCGTTGGTAGAAATTAACTTGAATTGAAGGTGAAAATAACGAATTTTTTATTTTAAGGAATATATTTTAGATTTTATAAAAAGCTTTAGAGAAGGAATGAGGCGGGCATGCAAGATGAGGGATGAGGTAGTTCTCCCTTGCTTCCTCACTGTCAGAGTAATATCTATGTGTATAATCATCCTATGAGGAACGTTTTTCATTGCATTAAACAAGGAATAACAAGTCTTCCACTAGTAAATGAGTGCTATTATTTACCATCACCATCATACCTTAGCTTTCACATTGTAAGAGCCACTAACAAGTCGTCTATCTCGTTATTAAATTGTTTTGTTAGAGTTTAAGTGAAGATTATTGTCCATTCCCAGTGAATATGATTCGCTAGCTAGAAGATTAACCATAATTATCACTTATGTTATAAGAAAAACAATATAATTATACAGGGTCTTTAAGTGAACATTGATAAGTCTATTTTGCGTATACATCATAAAACCGGGCCCAAGACTGGAGTAAATAAAAGTTAAATTATTCTCTCTGCTGGTTTAACACACAAATGAAAAGAATTATGTTCATCAAAGTAGGATTTCGAAAGTATGCGAAACATTTAATTTTTAGTGGAATCTTTTTTTGCCCACAATGATTGTAAAAAAAATTTATAATAGGGATATTTTGGTGAATAATTCAGCGGTGGCAGAAGCAATAAGACGAGCCGAGAAGCTGAACCGAGAGAAAGGTCCGAGTATTGAATCTTTTAGAGGGATAAGTATCTTCTGAGAATTCCATCCGGAGTAGTTTTTCCCTTTTTACGTTAGTGACCCGTAGAAAGTAGGTCGTTCCGTAAATACGAAACACCATAGCAGGCCAATGCCTATTTAGAAGTCACCAATTTTCCATGAGACCGATTCCTCCCTTCATAATTGATTGATGTTCCTTTCGTCGCTGAATCCCTTCCTTGATTATTGAAAGCATCCACCCACTTAAATTCACTAAAATAGTGTGGTACGATACGGGAAAACAGTCTCCAGAAATATAAGGGAAGAATACAACGATATCCTAAAAAAAATCCTAAGAATCACTTGGGAATACAACGAGCATTCACAACTGATTATCCTGAAAACCACTTTCTTGGGTATTCATTTAGATAGACAAAACGGCTTTAAGTCGAATATGGGATAGGTGCATAAAAAGTGGCCAATTTCACTGCGTCACGGGAAGTAATGATTTAAAATTCCCAACTCGTAGAAGCAGGTCGGGAACCCTTGAAAGAAAGGAGATTAGAAGTTAGGCTGCGATTGCTTGACAAATCCGGAGGAAGTATAAATATTTTTATTATTTTTTCGGCATTATGCGACCCATCTACTACGAGTACTTCGGCCGATCCTTCAATGAGCGTAAAATAAGATAATTAGATGCGAGAAAAAGTCGTTTAAAGGACTCATTTTTTCTGCGAACGATACGCGACAGGAAGTCAGGCCTGAGATGGAGAACCTTTTTTAAATTGGTAGGCATACGTTTGACTGCATAGAAAAGACGGGGGGCCTCCTGATATCCTTGTTGGTAACGAGTTTGACTACGTTAAAATCGATTCCGAACTCGAGTCCCGGTGGGGCTAAAGTGCGAAATAACCTTAGTTGTCGAAGCACTTTTAAAAATTGCATTAGAAAAGGCCAAACGTGTGACGAGAAGGAAACTCTTGAGTTGTGTATTAGCTGCATCCAAATATTTTAACATCGACATCGAATGTAAGAAAATAATTTGATTCACTGAGTGAACTAAAACAGTACTTGCCATTTTGTTTTCACCAAGCGTCAGCAGCAAGAGTGAGGATAAACATTATTTCAGTACGTGCATTTGTTTCAGGTACTAACTAAAAAGCAATGGACAGCCAAGAAATCGCATGTGCCCTGAAGTGCACGGGTTCTCCACCTCTTCGTTTGACTGTCATTTTATACAATACATTTCGACTAAATAAAATCTGCTGCTGAATTAAAATGTAGTGGCTACAAATTTACATGCATTACTAATAATAAGGTCTTTAATAGTGCGGTATTGAAGATCTTTCTCAGCGGGGTTTTAAGATTATAAAATGAAAGAGTGAAATTTCAGGACTATCCCAAATGGCATTCAAATGGGATATTACAAGCCTTTTTCGAAATAATTCATGGAAAAACATTCCATTCATTCTAACTTCTAATTCGTGTTTTTTCCGTCGAATAAATTATTTCCTCGTTACTCTTCACCTCCAGCGTATGGCAGATTCCAAAACCGGTAAAACTCCAAATTTCTATATAACCTTGACCACATCCATTTTAGATTATAGATATACAACTTTTAATGTGAATCATTCCTCGATGTGCAGTTTTTTTCCGTAAATCAATCAGATATAGAAGTCAGGAATGCAAATTCGTTATCGTGCTTCGCTTGAGGCATTGCAGTGCTTGTAATACTTCTTAGAAACATTAAACGCAACCACAGGCTAATTAAGTTTTGTTTTGTTTTTTTGTTTTGTTTTTTTAACACAGTTTTGTGTAAACTAAAACGAATTACATTTGCTTCAAAAACAAAATATCGATATTAAATGATAAAGATTTAAATTAATATTTATAACAAATCAACCGAATAACTAGCTATAAAAACTCCTTATCCTGCTACAAGTTAGAATCGTAATCATGCGGCTCTTAAGCGTTGTAACCAAAAGGATGAACACAACACATTTGTCGAGCCAAAATGTTACGACGTCAACGGTTCAATTTTTTCAATTTCCTCCCTCGGACGAAAGCGAATTAAAAATTAAAATTCATCGACATGCAACACGAAACCATGAAAGCGAAGTTAGACCACCCACGCGATGCACTGAATATTACAAAAGCAGAGAGTCCGAGATATCCTACCTTTCGAGAATCGATTGCGATGTTTCTCTGTTGCGTAACCTAGATGAGACGAATGATGATACTGACATTCTGAAGGCAAAAAATGTACAAAACTAGCCAATGGGAAGATTAAACTCCAAATTGATCGTATAAATGTTCTTCTGTTTAGCTTAAACAGCAGTGAAATCATGAAAAATTGCGGATCTCCATAAAGTGATTTAAATAATTTAATTTGAATGATTTCTTTTCCCATGTATGAACTAAAAATAGTTTGAAGTTTCTCTTAATTTAATTTTCCTCTTAATCATTGGGCTTCCACTTTCTCTTGCCATATTCGCAACCGGTTTTACATATGTTCCGGTTATATATATTCCAGTTATATATATTTCGGTCATTTATGTTCAGGTTATATCTGTTCCGGTTATATTTGTTCCGATTATATATTTTCCAGTAACATATATATTTTCCGGTTTTCATACCGACACACATCCTTTTCATTAATTACCCAGTCGTTACTTGCTCTGTCTTTCCTGTTTTCGTCATGTATATCTTATATAGTTCTCCTGAATTCGGTATTTTTCGCCATTAATATACGAGGGATACATGGTTTAATCACAGCTCTTTCTTAATGCTACACAATATTTCAAAAGACAAAAACTTCGCCTCCCATGGAAAGAGCAAAGAAGGGACGTTTGTCGCTTACGGGAAACAGTGAAACACTTCCCTCTGTCTTTGCCATTCCTCCACAAACAGCTTGGAATTCGCTCGCGTAGCGATGCCTCCAAATTCATTTATCCTCAACTCGTGATGTGACCGCAAATCCTACTCCAATCTTAAAATGGGCACAGGAGTGAAGTAGAATGCACCAGTTCCAAAACTAAAGCATCTCACGAAATAAAATAATGGTCTGCGGAGGTTACTAAGCTCGCGACAGATAGCTAAAAGTTACCCATTTTAAAGTAGGGTTACCATTATCTGATCGTAAGAAACCGGGACAAGTACAATTTGGAGGGATTGAAACCGGGACAAAACCCGAACTTTGCTTTAAAAGTTAGTTTTGCCAATTTTCTGGGTTTGTAGACCACTATTATTTCGTAATCTGCGTCAAAAAGTCTTTATATTATAGTCTTTGAAATCGAGAACGAAAAACCTTCGTACTTTTCCACAGGGACTGTAATTCGCAACCGGTTTCGTAAGCGTACTTACCTCTTCAGGCACAGAGAAAACAAATGTTTTCTCTGTGCCTGAAGATGTAAGTACGCTCATAAAACCGGTCGCGAATTAAAGTCCCAGTGGAAAAGTACGAAGTTTTTTATTCTGCAATGTCTTTCCTCATGGTCACGCCTTCGAAAATCGATGTTATCAGTCTTTTAAATGTTTTTCTCTTAAATTTATGAATCAACTGTAATTTACTTTAAGTCGCTCAATTCCAAATGGGACAAAATTAAAATTTGACCGGGACCATGCCTTCAAACCGGGACTCTTCGGTCAAAACGGTGCGTATAGTAAGGCTATTCATAAGGAAATGGGTTTTTAACTTAAGTAGCTGAAAATATTAAGTAACTTAGAATAATTAAATAACTTAGTAATTAAGTAACTGAAAATACCAAACCAAAGGGGCCTTAAACGTAGAAAAGAGAAGTCAAAATACTCAGGAATCGTTCCTTCCCAAAATATAGTCACTTTCCGTCCCCTTGAACACTATGCGGCAAATTAAACATTAAAAGTTTAGTTCGTACTATGCACGTTTCTCATTTATGTTTGAGATTGTCTAAGATATTCAAAGGAATAGGTCACTCAAATGGCTCAAAGGTATTGCATGGAACATAAGCATGAGCGACGCAAGTGAATCATGGTTCCACCTGAAAGTGGATATTTCTGAGTATTTTATCGGTGTGCTAAACTTGGCGTATTTCGAATAGTGTGCGGCTTATGCAGGAACGTACTTCTCTCGGTACGGCGACAAGAATATACAACTAGTAAGGTCAAGGTTCCGAATTCCTCCGCGGATGACTGCTCGTGTAATTTAGCCGGAAGAATTTTAGATATCCTCCTCCTGAGAGAACGTCGGCATGCGAGACTTGTGCGTTTTCGTAAGCAATCATACATTACGAACGTCAATTTACGCGAGAGAAATATATCGTGCCCTTAGAAACTTGAGGTCGATATTTTACAAAAGAAGTTTCTGAACTTCTGACATATATTTTAGACAGAAAACGTATTGTTTGATCTGTTCCTCTTTTTCAATTTTATTTTCTGCTTTGTCGTTGCTATGTTTCAACATCACTCCCTATGATCGCCTTTGGCAAACTTTCTTTCCCCAGAAAATGTTTCCGATAGATGGATTAGTTTTATAATGACAATCCACTCAAAAATAATTTTATCTAATTCTCAAAAGAAATAAATCGAACGTAGTAGAAGTATTGTTAAAAGTCCTTCGACAGCTTAGATCATATCGCACGTATGCCCCCACAGGGAATAGATCCCGGGACCGCTTTCACCGAAATCGAACGCGCTGCCCTCTAGGCTGTCTGGGAGCCCTAAATCAAGTTTCTATCGAGAATTCAAACCAAAATTTCTATTTATAACCCTAACAATCCTCAGAAATACTGTCCAATAGAATCTATTCAATCGGCCTCGACTTCGTGGTATTCCTCCATCGTAATAACAAACGAAAAACAAACTTTTATAACACAGAAAGTTTATTCTACGACAATGGTTTCGACCCCTTGTTATAGGTAAAAATCGTTTTTTCATTTTTCTTCATAATTTTCCTCAACTAATCTCTCTGATTACTTGATAACAATTTCAATCTCTTCTAATAAAAAAAGAAAACATAAACAAATCGGTATAGATGATGCTGGAGCTAATATACCTAACTAAAATTTCACTCTTAAATCGATTGTGGCAGACTTTACGTTGTGGAAATCCATATGAAAAGGATGGTATGAATAAAATTATAATTACTCTTTTCCATAGATGTATTAAAAAACACGACCTGTTTCGGCAAAGATCGGCCATCATCAGGTCCTGAACCGATCGTGTTTTTTTTTTAAATACATCTATGGAAAAGAGTAATTATAATTTTATTCATATCATCCTTTTCAAAATTTTACTCTATGACTGTAGAAAAATGGAATGCATGCAATCGTAAAAAAATCGTTCGCATGCTGATTAAAATGGAACTCATCTGATCCGTTACACCATCATGAGAGAAATGTGTCTATTTCCAACCATAAGTATACATTAAAAAACTCACGTTTATATGAAGCTATCCTCGACGAAAATCGTTCTTTCTCTTCGATTCGCAGCAATAAAACTAGGACCTGCTCTACGCCACACTCTCGAAGCCCCCAAAACGCTACTCAAACGTCCCCGGGAAAACAAGGGAGAACGCGAACAAGGACACTGAACTCGTGATTTACGAACGAGGAGTGTGGCCCTGACAACGAAAACAATGTACCGCGAGAATTCCCGCAAACGGGTTGAGTTCCGACATCAATCTCGACATTCCAGACCGCCGTCAAATACGCAGTTTTTTATACGCACACTATCTGAAAGAATCCGAGACTGAATAAACAGGCGATCCCCTCTCCCTATTCTTTGACGTTCAGTTAGTTACAGGTCACAGTTTTATAGATTCTTAACTTTGAATATATCGGGTGATGGAATGATTGGCGTGCTAGTGTTACACCCCCTAAAGTCTAGTGTTCGAGTCCCGGCTAATCGAATGTTTCCGTTTAGGGAATGGCTGCATTTCCTCGATATTGACAAATATTTATATGGATTTTAATGGGGTCTTCCTGTTTTCTTCAAAGATTGTTATTGTTACTACCTCAATTTCGTTTATCAAAGAATATTCTCGACGTTCACTTGTTTGCATTAAAGGAAAAACTTCTTTCTTCATTTTCAAGTAATTGTCTTCAGAAATCATTGCAGAATTAATTCCATTTTCGGTATCAATAGCAATTTTATTTGAAAAATCATTTATAACATACGTATGAGTGGTAAAATCAATGAAAGTTCAGATTTGAACAGTGGTAGCAAGTTAAATTTTACATCCTCAGCGGCCCCTTTTTTACGCTACCGAACGAATTCTGCAGAAATATATGACTTTTCGAGAAAATGGTAAAATAAGGAAAATGAGGCTCGAAATCTGCTATATCTGAATAACGTATCTTTTGATTGTAAACATCGATATCCTTCCAGCGGCCTCGTTCGGTGAGAGCGGAAGGGTTGAACAGAGTTCTCGGATAGAAGCTTTATAAATCCAAGGAGAAATGGAAATGTCTCATTACGTAATGAATAAAACTTCTTTCGTGATTCCTTTAATCTTTATTTGAAACAACGGAACACCTGAAAATACTACATTCTTACGTAACAAATGCCTTTGCAATAAGTTCTACGTTCTTAAGACCTCGTTTCAAAGTTCTATCATAACAATGTCAATCGTTACTGAAAACATTCTCTTAGCTGGTAACCGCAGTGAAGAGCGAGATATTTTCAAGAATAAATGTTTCGTAACGTGTTTGAGAATGACATATTTCAGCGGTGAAGACATTTTCCGTTAGCGCAAAGCGAGGTAATCTCATCACTCTAATATAGTAAGCCTCCCCCGTAATTCAACTAGAGGAATCCTTATTAGACTGGAACTGTGCATTCTGCGGGTCATCTAAGTAGGAGATCATCATCAAAATAAAATTACTTTCACAAAAGAAAAGTTCGCTATTGCTAAAGCTCGAGGTCTTATTACTGGATAATTTGCTATTGCGTGCAAGAGAGTTCACTTCTACCTCTAAATTCCTTTGCTGCTAATACACATGGAACCGTACGATCAGGGATGACACGAAATAAGACAGAGTAAACATTGCAATTCCACCGAAAGAAGCATTTTGTAGGATTACTCACCCCTTCTGACATTTACTGAAGATCAGAAAATCAACCAACTCTATCGTGCTACATTTCTAATCATGAGGCTCTCGAAGTTCAATAGATAGAAATCAAAAATATAACCGGAATGGTCAGTGCTTTCAAAGGAGAGCATCAACTTAGTGTTCGTTATGAATCGTGCAGTGATTCATGGTCACAAAAGATTTCTAAAGCTCAAGCATTTCCTTCCTAAGAAAAATGTGTAGCTCGTGTGACGCGACAAGGAGCAATCAGAACAAAAATAAACTAAGGAACGGCATATTTGCGTAGCCACCACTTACAGATGTTGAAAAAGTTAAAAATTACTGTACCTCGTAGGAGTAAAATACCAGAGGGTAAAACTAAATAAAAAACTAAAAATAGGCTTTTATCAGTGTTTTATTTGAAAAATAAAAGGGAAATTTAGAGGTTGCACAGTGATTATTCCCAAATTAACCGTGAGAGGTTGTTGAAATTTTGAAACAATTAGCCGATGAAGTTGTTTATGGTTCGCCCAAAACATCTAACAGAAAAAAATGTTTGCAACATTTTCTCTTGGTACATACAAAAATATCTCTGAATTGTCGTGAACAACAAAAGGGCCATTTCACGAAATAAACTGAAACTCAAAATAATAAACTAGCCTTCTATCTCCACCAAGGTAATCTATGTCTTTGCAGCTTCAGTTTATTTCCGTGATGTGAAGGGAAAAATTTTGGGCGTCTTCCTGAATTGAGTCTGATTGTAGAGTGGTAGGGTGGTTAGTATCCCTCGTTCATGCTGGTGGTCTTGCAAAGTTTGTCTTCCGGGTGTCGCAAATCCTTTATTCCTGTTGCTCGGTCAGGCGGAGTCGGGCAAAGTCCTCGAATACAATGTTGTCGTCGTCATCCTGGGCATAGCAGGACTTCTCGTAGCGGGACCTCTCAGCAGACTTGGCCTTCTTCTCGGCAGCGGCATTCTGGTTGGCCACGCTTCCTGTTGGAATGGTGGAAGGGAGATTAAGATTCCGAAATAAATTAGAGTTATTGCAAAAGGTTAATGGCATTAAAGAGAGGTGAATAACGAAGCACGGAAGAGCCGTGCGGCTATATCCCAAGGAATAACATGGGATTTCCTTTGGGGGGGTTAACGCTTTCGTGACTTGTGTCTCTGTGAGAACCATCTAACGGTAGTGGGTGCCACTACGTAGAGGCTACTCGCTTTGCACACGAAAGCGTTCCCAAACAGTGTGGAATAGATGCGGCATGGTAGTTCAGTGGTTAGAGTACGGAAAATAGGAGGTCTGCTTGAGTTGAGTCCCAGTCATATCGCTATTTTTCACACCTGTTATTTTTGGTTAATGACATGTTAAGACATTTTTATCTAACTTCTATACTTCTAGTGACAAAGTTATTGATAACAGTCAGTGACGAATTAAAGGAATGGCGACGAATCGTTCGATTTGCTTAGATGATTATCTTTCGCGATCATTTCATTTTAATCGATTGACTGCGGCTGAGCATTAAGAATTTGCTTCCTTTCAAGAAAGATCGATCAGAAGCAATTGAACCAAAGGAATAAGGACAGGATTTTAATCGCTGCACGTGTCTAACAATGCATTAATTTCCTCCTCACCATAAAGCATCTTCATTAATAGATTTTTAGTGCCTGGATGCTCAGAAAAGAAGGAGAATCAGATGGTGGCTCACCAAAGCGTTATTCGCAGGCTTTTAGAAATCTTTTTAAAATTTACGAAAAATTCATTTCAATCGTCTTACTTGAGCATAACATACTATTTGATTACAAAATCACTTTCACCCTATAATATTGCGCGTTGTGAAATGATGGCCAAATAATGTTAATGAATGCCAAATATGATAAGGAACCTTATCTGTGAACATTTAAAGAAGCTTTCGTGACCTAGGAAGACGGTAGCTTTCGACACTGTAATTCTCTTCTTCTTGAAACATTAGATTCACCCACATATATTTAATGACCTTAATTAATTAATGTAATGGAATTAATTCAACCTCGAGATCGCAGAAATTTTGCTTCAAATGCACATATAAAGTAAATCATGGGTAGTCAAAACTTTATCGGGAGTTTTAATTTCTCTTCTATTCTTTGGACACAATTTTGAAATGCTATTGGGGGTAAAGTCCAATTACGAACCTGGAGCTGGATGAAGGAGCTTGAATGGAACGTCGGTCTGGAGATCACCACCAAGAGCACCGCAGTTCAACTTGACACGGATGGAGTAAGAGATGACAAAGCCCATGGCCTCGCTTGGAGCCATGCCCTCAGCCACCAAGGTGGAGGAGGCAAGGTTCACGTCTTCATCCTGAAATAGTTATTTGTGGAGAACCGTCTTTAATTTTGCAAAAGTTCCCAACTCCGCAAACTGTAAACTCACTTATAAAAAGCTGATACTGATTTAAAATATTATTTTATTTAATGCTACATAATAGTATTTTTGAAGGAGTTGAGAGGTTAAAATAACAGCTAACTTTTAGAGACAACAAAAAATGAATAATGGTATTTTTTCGAAATTTCGCGTTCATTATGAATCATCGCCCAGCCGACATATTAAATTCCATCCTAAACTGAAAAACCGGATGCGAATCAGAGAGTAATCGATCGATTCTTACAATTCAAACAATTCTTATTTTCAGTCAATTTAATAAGTAAGTTTCTAAAATAAGACGCGCATTGAAGTGGAAAGAAATGTGAAATAAGTAAGTGAAAGTCACAGGTAAAAGTTACAAAAATGACAAATACAGCTCGTGGAAAATTGGTAAGGAGATTCGAGGGCCGCGATTGTATAAATGGATTATATTATTTGCAGGTTTTATGGCATAAATGCCCCAACTTGTTTTAATTTGTAAATTATTCTTCGTGGTGTATTTTAGGACGGATGCCGTCAACAATACCTGGGAATGAAGTTAATTTTGCGTGATGCATTCAGAAACAGACATTCGTCTGTGGGATGTACGAGCATTTATATTCGTTGAGTTAAATTCGTGCTAGCTGTGTTGAATTGCAGATTTTAATGGAAATGGTGATTAAACATTCTATGGAAATAGAAGGCTCGTTCAGTCATTATCATGGGTATTACATATTAATATTGTTAATAGGTTCTTCTTCATAGTGACCTACGATTGTATGAAAACCTGTCAGAAAGATTCTCAGAAAGATCTATTCCCGTACCTTGAGGTGTCCATCGAGAGCGATTCCGTGGCGTTCCTTGTTGCAGGAAGCAAGAGGCAGGAGGAAGAAAGACTTGGTGAGGGAAGCACCAGGGGTGATTGGGCAGCCTTCACGGGTTTCCATCTCAGCCACATGGCGAGAGAACTGGCTGTTCACCATGGTCACCTCGCAGTGCTGCACAACCATAACCTGTAGAAGTACGATTGTGATCATTAGCATGCCTTCAAATCTCGATAATCTCAACCACGAAATTACTCAACCGCAGACAAACCTTGATGTTCTTCACAGCCTTTCGGGAGTTGTTGCTGATGATGCAGTTGACTCCGACCTTCTCGCCGTGGTAGTAGATTTCCTTGTCGAGGGTGACTTCCAGGTTCAGCTTGCCCTGAGAGAAGGTGAATCCCTTGGAAACGAGAGAGCTGGGAAGTCGGTTGCCTCGGGTTGGTGGAGCGTATTGGATCTGAAATTGAAAAATATTACAACTCATTCATTGCCCATATTTATGCGCTTAAAATTAATTTGGGTCCAATACCTTATATGACTGAAAACCCAAGCACATCAACTAAAATTTGGATACCTCTTTGAGTTGGACCCAAGACCACTCTCATCTCTATACTAAATAAACGTTAGCTTAGAAATTCACGTTTGCATCTATAGATAAAATTTGGCAAGGAGAAATCTCATCAAAGCAGTGTTCCGGTTACTCTCGAGTATCCCCAACTCGTTTTATCATTTATTCAGCCCTCCGAAGTAAAAAATAGGCATTAGATGGATAGTCTCGCATTTAGATGAATATGAGTCAATATTTGAAGCATTTCATAATAATTATCTTCCATTATAGGTGAAGAACATAAATGTCTTTTACCTGCGTAATCAGCTAGGTTTCATCCTTGAATCAGAAAACGATATAGTGAAACGATGAGCTAGAGATTAATGAAGTATTTTCTATCACTAAGCTTTATTGGGTAGATTTTATAACCATACAAGAATTCCCAGAAAGTGGATTAATGTAGTTGACCAATTTTATTCTTTTCGTTTGTCCATTATAAGGATTTCTCGACTCATACTCGATCATGGGAGGAAAAACTGCAACATGTGACGATCGATATTTCTTCTTCTATTCTCATTTTTCCTATGTTTAAGACAATCTTACTACTTGGTGTTTATCCCACCCTCCGTTCCTTTTAATTAATCTTCCCTCTTACATATTTTCGCAGAGAGACAGCAGATGGACTAGGCAATTCCCAAAAAGGAAAGTAAATATCATTCATGATTTAAATTCGAAAAATTGTAATAGCACAACAGAGCTATAGAGGTCCGTTTTAAAAGTACCGCTCTGGCAGTCATTATATACTGCGCTCCCACCCTCTGTGAAGCACTTGGGGAACTATCGAAACAACTCTCCCTCCCAAATCAAGTCGATGAACGCAGTTATAGGAATCATTCCTACTTATAATGATTCCGATAGGTAATCACCTTCTTGATGGCAAGGACAATGGTTGACCTCTTGTGAGATTTGTCATCAGCGTGCTCTCCGACGTAGGTCTTGAGGCAGTATTCGACTCCCAGAGGCTTTCCGGCATCGTCGCCCTCGGTCTGCAGAATGACGGATGATGGAGCATGCTGAGGGAACTGGAAGGTGAATGGGGTGGCATTGGCTCCGAACTTCTTCACAAGACGCTCCTGTAGGGAGAGAAAGAATTGTGCAACCACAAAAGAATCAGGAAAAAACGCTGGCTAATGTGGAAGGCCTCATTCTTGTAAAATGGACGACGAATTTGATGTGCTGAGATTTGAAATGATTGCTATGTGTAAGTTTGCATTCAAAATGACTCATTATGAATAAGGGTTTTTATTTCCATTGACATCATTTGCAAGCAAAATCTTCGATACAATGAAGGAAACAAATATCGATAATCAATTGTCATTATAATTATAAATAGCTTAAGAAACGCTCATAGAATTATGAAATTGGAAATATCTACATCGTTTTTGCTGCAGACGATGAATTTTTATGAATGGTTATGGATATGTTCAAGAAATAAGATACACTTATCAACAACAGTAGATCTGTGACATCAACTGTCAGAAGATGAATGCCCTATCACGGGGAATGAACCCGAGCCACTTGCATGGCAGGCGAGCGCATTAACTATTATGGCGCCAAGTCTTTCTATTCCGAAAATTTGCATTATGATACCAACGCTTTGCTTCGCCTATTTCGTTAATGGAGTATTTTTAATGAAGCCATTCATAGCTAAGTTTTGCGAAGGGTTTTATTGGTTTTAGATTCGCCAAATTAGGACGTTTTAAACCAAAGCCGAAGAATATTTTTAGCCACTTCGGATAAATTTCTCAGATAATATCATAAAATCCTTTTATTATAATCGGCGAAGATATAGAATGGTTAATTTTGAGTTCACCATCAGAATAACAAAAATTACGAATTAATGGAGGGATGCATGTCGCCATTTTTCACACTTGTTATTCCTTTGGGATCAGCCGCAGAACTTTATCCCGCAAAGAGTTCATATCTTTCCTTAATCCTTGTGATTTTCCTTATCGAGATTGCTGATAAAATTCAGATTTTATACAGTGAAATTATTAGTTGGAATACCAGAAAAATATAGAAAATTGTTAATCTCTCATGATTCCTCGGGTTATCGGGTGGCAATGCGTGGAAGACTGATTTCCTTGACACTTATTTCCTCCGTTGATTTTCCTTTCCTGTTTGTACATTCGTTTGAACTTTCCTGCAATCTATGCTTTATTTTCGTAAATATAATTTGAATCTGTCACAGAATTCTTCTTGTGGAAGTTTTTAGTGCAAAAAGACTCGAGAGAACTCTGAGTGAACGAGATGCAAGGGCGGAATAAGTATGTTCCCTCATTACCTAATTAATGCTTCCTAATTAGGATGGTTATTTCTCTATGGTGTCATTATTTTGATGCTACTTTAAGATTCTTTACTTAAAGGATGCGATACAATGTTAATTACTGATGCTCCTCACCTGGATAGGCGTCAGTTCCTTCTCTTCCCTCTGAGGAACCAGTTGCCCGTTGGCGATGATCATTTCCTTGCTGAATTTAACACCCATCACTTCATCCTCCTCTCGACCAAATCGGTAGGTAGCCATCACCTGTTTTCGGACACAAAATTTGAGTGAGTGATCGGTAGTTTTCGGGTGTAGTGTAAAAAATATCATCAATGCAACCAGTTCAAATTCCGAAGTTCGTTGTTACCCACCTGTCCGAAGACCTTCCTGCCTTTAAGGTAGTCGCTTTCAACCACGACGACTCCATCGATGGGGTCAGTGTGATCAATGTGGTCCACGAAGTCTCGCTTGCCCAAGTATACGGTGACCTTGCCTATTTGAGGAAATTCAAAGAATTGAAGTAATGACTGATTTATCACCTCGACAAGAGGCGTAACCAAGGAAGGGGTTTCTGGGGTTCAAACCTCACATGTGAATTGAGTCATCGATAATAAGGACCGTATGAGAGGATGGTCTCCCTATCAGATGGTTGCGTATACCTAACATTTATAAAGTGTATAAAATAAAATTATGCTTTAGCAGCCTCCATAGTGAAGTGGATTTACCCTCAATTTGGACCAGTTAGACCAAATGCAACATTTTAGAATTCTCATAAATACCAGAATTGTTGTGATAATGCTAGGATTAAACGTATGGACTAAATAAATCGATTATAGTTGCAATAGCGCTAATATTCTAAAAGAATATCGTAGGAATACCAAGATATATTTGTCTGCGTCACGTCACATTTCAAAATAGGAAGAAAATTTGCTTTTCCGCGTATTTTAGGCAATTTTGCCCTTTCTCCGAGGCTCGAAACCCCTCTCATAAACATATCCTCCGTAACAGCCTGACCTAGAGGAGATATTTTATTGCTGAAGTAAATGAATAAACCCCCTGAGTTACCCTCTGAAAGAAAGTTTACAAATTTTATTTGCCTATGAAATTTCAGATCAGAAATAAATGTAACTGCTTTTAAATTATCTCTTGGTCGATATATTTTCTATGTAAATATATTTAGTAAATAAATATGTAAATGTATTTCCATATGTGAATATATTTTTGTATGAGAAAATATCCCATGTAAATATATTTTTGTATGGATACATATTATAGATAAATCCAATTTGAATGTTAGTGAAAATTATAACCAAATGGAAAATTCATCGACGGATTAAGGTATCGTATTTTAAGAGGCTGCGAATCTATAGTTGAGGATTTAAAATATTTGAAGAAACTTTCGAAGAAAATAATAAGTCTCCAATGAAAATTACGAAAATATTGCGAGAGAATAAAGAAGAAACACTACTCATGACAAAAATACGAATACCTTAATGTAGAATATTTTTGCTTTCCCAGCGAAATAATAAGCCTGTTATCGCTGAAAATCGGTGACATAGTTAAAGGGTATCAGCCCAAATTCCACGTCATCTATAATTAGGCTTACCATTCGTCCCTTTTTGAACGGGATTTTCCCGGGTAAGAGGATTCGTCCCAGTAAAAGTTTAATATCTTCTATTTTGAATGAATAGAAATCGCCTAATATATAAAATATTCAGCGTCCCAGCGAAATAATAAGCCTGTTATCGCTGAAAATCGGTGACATAGTTAAAGGGTATCAGCCCAAATTCCACGTCATCTATAATTAGGCTTACCATTCGTCCCTTTTTGAACGGGATTTTCCCGGGTAAGAGGATTCGTCCCAGTAAAAGTTTAANAATAATAAGCCTGTTATCGCTGAAAATCGGTGACATAGTTAAAGGGTATCAGCCCAAATTCCACGTCATCTATAATTAGGCTTACCATTCGTCCCATTTTGAACGGGATTGTCCCGGGTAAGAGGTTTCGTCCCAGTAAAAGTTTAATATGTTCTATTTTGAATGAATAGAAATCGACTAATATATAAAATATTCAGCGATATTGATGAAAAATATATAACATGCTAAATATAACTGACTTCTCGATGCTGCCCACATAATGATAGATTCCTATATGCAGAAAAATTAGGCCAAAACTAAAATTTAAAGCAAAGTCCCGGTTTTGTCCAGGATTCCGAATTCTATCCGCCCCTATTTCTTGCCATCAATATATAATAAATTTATCTATAATGCGAAAATGCTGATCATCCCACCATCAAACACGACATTTTAGTAAAAATTTAGTTTGACATTGAAAGTGATTTATGTTGTTCAAAACGAAAAGTTTCCAAAGAATAGGGAAGTTTAGTTACGAAAAAGTACATAAGTCCCCACGTATGTAAGTTACAAGTTGTTTTATGGCAAAAACATCAGTGACTCACCGTTAGGAGTTGTTTTCTTGAAAACCTTGACGGCAACCACGAAGGTAAGGAAGAGTAGCGAAATCATTTTTTTCGCTCAGAAGCGAACCTCCAAGGAACGGCAGGTGACGATGGCGCCTTTGTGAAACTTGGGTATTTTTTGTTAGGGAATAGGCGTCTTCTTCTACTGTTCCTTGCGATGACCAACACCCTACGGTATTAGCACTGTCAGCAGGCCCCTTATATACAGCCTCTAGAGCACATGACGGGCTTTCCGTCGTCACAACCCCTCGCTCAAATCCCTCCCCCTTGCACTCCCCTCTGCACTGCATTGCATACAATGTTCTTCTATTTGGTTAATAAGTGGTAAGAGTTAAAGGAAAGAATGTACCTACCTTCCGATCAAAGTGCATTGAAAATGCATAGTATGAAACTGACGTGACGGGCGGGTGGTAAATTGCTATCGAATATCGCCAATGATCCGGATCTGAGAATATGTAAGGTTTTAAATTTAGATATTTGAAGGAAAAACAGAAGGAATAGTCCCCGAAGGAGATATTGCATCAATAAACATATGCTAAGAATGAATACGTTACAACAAAGTAATTCAAGAACACCTCATTAATAAGTGACGTGATGACAATTAATCGGATATAAGCCCTTAATTAAGTAATTAAAAAGAAAAACGAGGTAACGGCTCACTCGAAGGAGATTTTTCACTGTTCGTTATTATTATTTGGGGAGACCCCTAATTAAGACCGATTACAAAGCAAACTAATCCGCCGTCGTAGGCTTTGCTCATATTCTGATTAATTAAGATTATTTGCCGTACAATACTTCACCCTGTCTGTAGATAGAGTAAGGTATATTTGGATTGGAATCCATAAGAACAAGTTTCCATTCTATTTGGAATGAAACATGATTGTAATCAAACAGCGTCCATAGCGTTATTTCATGAGGGTCCAGAACTATCAGTCGATGATGATATTTGAAAAATGCGAATATCTTCTATAATCGCATCTTCTTTTTACTTTAAACGTTACGTTATTCCTGGGAATATATAAGAATTCATTTAAATTTATGAGCAAATATTTACTGCCTCTTTCTTGAATTTTTTCATCTATAGTTTTTAGATATAGAATCAACTACTATATCTAAAAACGTGTATGCATAAGGGAGGGAATTCTGACCCGCTATGCCCCCGCGAGTACGTCACTGTGGGAATTAATATAGGCTATTAACCTGGCAGTTGACAAAATTTTGTTGTTTTTCCTGATTGCTTCTTTTTGCTATCTTATATATATTTCTTGTCTCTTCACTGTACTTTCTTTCAATTCATTTTCAAATCCTACCCTTGATTTATCGATCAATTCCAGCATTTCTCGGCGATTCCCACTTATTGACTGCACGTAAAATCACATTTCATAATATTATTTAATATTTGATATGTAATCCTCTGATTTTCTGTTGTTTCACTCAAGCTCAATAATATTGACAAAAGTTATATATTACAGTAGGGCTTCTTGCGTGACCATTGCTCTATTTGAGATTACTTACAAACGCGAATACAATTCTTTTCGAAGATAAGGTCAAACTTTCGCTTAAAATTATTTTCCGGAAGAAATAGTAACGGAGAATATTGTATCTTTGGAACAGCGTAGAATTGTACACATGTGAAAACTGTAAATAATGTTAAAGTAACACTTTATATAATTATAATTTATTAATGAAATAAATCTTTTGAACTGTCCACCGCTTATGGAAATTTTCTACTCGCGACACGCTGCTACACAAGAATAAGCCTATCACTAATCATTCTCACATTACTACCGGTAATCACCCAGTCTCTATTTAAAATATCAAAGTAATGAGGACATTATACGAAGAGCATTTCGTTGAAATCCCTCTTACTATAGCGATTAAACTTTTTGCGAGGGAATTCTCCATTTATGTACATAAATGGGGGGTTATCCAATGAGGCTAAACTCTTTTCGTTGCTGAACAATGGATTTAAGTAATAGTATTCAGCAAAACTGACGCATAATATCAATTAACATATTATCAGTCGTCATTCGTAAATTACAATGATGTTTTTAATATCTTCCTAAAGAAGAGTTCTGACACATTTTAAATCGATGTTAAACCTTTTTGAATCGATTCATGCCCTGAAACTTTTCGAATAAGCCGTCTCACAGAGGCGGAAAAAATCACCCGCCAAACTTTTTTATGTACACCATATGAAAACATACCTTCTTCAAAAGAATTAACGACAAAAAGAAGCCTCCGAGACGTGTTAAAGAACACGTGCTAGGAAGTAAATCTGGCAAAGGCATAAATTCAAGATATTTGTATACAAAAATGAGTCCAACGAATGAAAATTTACCAAGAACGAATATTCACTGAATAATGTCGTAATAAATTTCAGTACAAAAATACATGCGCTTATTCATTATTTTATATGTTGACGTACACTTCCACTAAGAGTATCCATTCGATTTGAGGATCATCTTCCTAAAATACGAGCGAAAATCTTTCACTGCTATGACGGAAATCTGGAAGAGACAAAATCTGCGGAAAAACTAATTATACGACGTAGATTAAATTAGGTCGAAGTTTCCGGAAGAAGAACGGCATGAACTAGCATCACCCATGTAAGACTTACCTCATTTTGTCATGTAAGCGTAATCTCACAAAACCCAACCAAAATTAAATAACGACGAGGAGAAAAGGTGACCTTCCCCGTCTATATCCTTCATTCTTCATTTCCCTAAGCTCATAGCTTAACCACGACACTGAACGGGAACCGAATCGAAAACCGAAACACCGATATTTTTTCCGGAGAGAAAACTGAAGCCGAACCAAAAATTAGAATTCCTGAACTGAAACCTGAGGCCGTAATTTTTTGTCCCGATTTTCAGTTAGAATTTTATTTAGCACAACAGTGTTATTATGTGTGAGAGAGATTTTCAATTCACTTAGTTTGTATGATTGTGTTTGATAATGACTTTAATTGACTTTTTGGTCAAAATTTAATAGCTCGCCCGCCACATTAATTAATTATGACATTTAATCTAAAATTTAATTACATGAAAAATCATAAAAACCGTTACGTAAAAAATTTCATGGTAGAAACTATTTATAAGGGTAATTATGTACCAAAATGGAACCGAAATTTGGGGCTTTCAATGAACCCAAGGGAAAACTGGAACCGAAATAATTGTTGTGATGCCCTGAGCGTAAAAACATTCGGAGATATCCATATTTCCATTCTCCTAAGGAAATTATTTTTTTTTATTTCTTTCTCTCTGGTATCATTCAATTGCCGAAATCTTTACCAACTACGCCCTGCTGACACTCCAACAGTACTCCAATCATGTCTGCGATCGTGCTAAATATTCTCATCCACTATTATACCAACTTTTCATTAATCACATTCTATTCAGTCACCTGTTCTAATTTATACATTCCATAACCGTATCTCGCTCTCTCTATTCTTAGTGACACCATAACTTTTAACTTGTAACTTTTACTTGTTTTATCACGCGAAGAGAGAAATCCGCTGTGGGACAGATAAGCTTGAAAGGATTTCTCGTGATTTACGCACACCCAGGAATATTCAAATTTAGCAGAAAGCTTTATATCCTGTAGAACAGCGTAACATTGATAATGAAATGCTTAAAATACCCGAAAATTCGTGTTAACTTCCTAGGAGAGAGGAGTGACCTTTCCAAAGATGAACCTTCTTCGAGAAGTTCTAGATTTTAATGAAATTACCATAAAATGAACAGACAGAAAACAAAGGCGTGCTGAGAAACCATACAGCGTCTACGAAGGTCGCCGTTGAACTGAAGGAAGAATGGCTCATAAAGCATCATCGTCTAATGGTGACGGCGAAGTTAACTTGATGATGCATTAAATTAGATAGGATTATCCTCGAACAGAAGATTATTTCATAACATCCTCTATAGCTAAACGTCAGCTCATACAATTCCTCCATTAGAAATGATTAGCTCCATTATTTGGCGTAAATACGCATCTTGAATCAGACTTGACTCTTGGTTAGCGTGCACTCCAAACACAAGGTCCTGTGTTCGAGTCCCAGGTAACTGGATTTTTCTTGCTAGGGAGTGGTTGTTTGTATTCGTCAGTAATAATAACCATTAAAATGGAGGTCTTACTATTACATCTAAGAAATGATTATAATTCATAGGCAGTTTCATAATTTCAATGAAGGATTCAAGAACATAAAACATCACAGTAGTAAAAAATAATAATCGGAATTAGCACACTTCTCACTTAAGCAAACATTTCTGCTCCAAAACAGCTTATTTAAACGCTCTTTCGTAATTCATGAAACTAAGCGATAAATTTAAGCTATGGATTCACATTCCATCTCTAATTTAGGGAATGAAATCACCAGCAGGATCTAAGCTGCAATGCCTTAGATGCACGTCCATTCAATGTCGTTCTGAAGTTTTAAATGTAAATCTAAAAAAATTCATTATTCGTTATATTAACATTATCTTCGCGAGAAGTTCAAAATTTAAAGAAAAATATGATGCAACAATCAAAGCCTTACAGAGAAACGTGAAAACTCCGGAGTTTCCCAATTTTAAAACTGATTCAAAAGTTTCCATTGTTCTAACGTAGATCCTGCCACGTGGATGAGTTAAAGTACTTCGTTCAGAGTAAATCTGCGTCGGCGCGAACGTAAGCATAATACAGAAGAGTATAATAGTCATTATTCTAACGGTTATTTCTTCGGTTAGAAACCGCGTAGGGATCTATTCGACGCAAACTGCACTCGGCTTTACGAATTTAAATATCCGAAAATGCATTTTCAATCGACTTACGTAACTCCACCTTCGTTTCGTAATACTGGAACAGAGAACAGAATTTTTCCAGCATTATTTTCACTTCGCTGTTATTCGGTATTCCGTAATACCCATATACACTACATCAGTCACTTATTTCACGCAAAAATAATTATTAAAGGGCTCTATAGGACACTAAACAGCAAGATGTTCTCAGAGGTTTAAAGCACTCCGTAAGCCGTACGTCGACAGGTGGAACTCTGGTTTAGATACAAACGCTAATCCTGAGCTTCCCGTTTGTCTCTAAACGTGAGTTCCACCTGCTGACATACGGCTTACGGAGTGTTTTAAACCTCTAAGGACTAAGTATAAAATAAACCTCTAAATTCATTAACAGCCGTGCTCAAACTTTCCTTTCTTTCAGTAAGAAGTTCGTTTAATTGTGAACTGACGAGAAGTGATTATGAAGGAGGAGAGTCAGTTAGCAGCGCATTGAACGGTAATTATTTTCGTTCCAAAAAACGCCTTCGTTCGGTTTCGTTCCGACTTCTTTCTCTCCACGAGACCCACCGTAGAGCCTGTTCTCTCTCTTACAAAGCATTTATTCCTGTTTAA
This sequence comes from Ladona fulva, assembly GCA_000376725.2. Taxonomy (NCBI): domain Eukaryota; kingdom Metazoa; phylum Arthropoda; class Insecta; order Odonata; family Libellulidae; genus Ladona; species Ladona fulva. The sequence continues at coordinate 800,345 of KZ308414.1, forward strand.
TTGGAACAAGTTGAAAAACAGTTTCGGTTCAGGTCTGAGACCTAATCTGTTCTTGTTAGGTTTTCACTCCTACAAAAATGTTTCTTCGCTGTCCAGTTCGGTTCCGATTCGATGCCTGTCAGTGAGCAGGTTAGCAAAACGTAAAAGTGAGTTAGCAAGTTCTTGGAACGCCCTAGAACAGCGATAGCCAACCGGTAGTCCGCGGAGGACTGATAGTCCATTCGAAGCTTTTGGTGGTCATTGAAAAAAAAGTACCCTTACCCGTTACTTCTTATAACTGGTTCAAAATTGTGAGTTTAGAGGTCAGTGAGGCCTGAAAGGTTGCCGAAGTCTGGCCACATACATGTTCCACTTCACCAATGTTTAAAGGAGATAGAGAGGGTAAACACCGTCATATTTTGCCATGGGGAACTTGATGCCTGGGGCCAATCCTGGCGGTAAAACAATCACCAGCGTAAAATAGATCGATTTGCTTGTTTTTAGATGGTAGCTATCAGCTGCTACCTGGGACTTGAGGAAGCCCGCAAAATGAGAGCACCGCATCTTGCATTTAAATAAAACCATATGTAAGGAATTAATTTATCGAATGTTTTAACGTGACTAATTTCAAGTTTTACAGATTCTTTCTCGGCTTCATCGAATTTCAGAAAAAAACATCTTCGGCAGCTAGAAAGCAGGTGCTTCACTTACGCCCGTCTGAAGCGTGGCCTGGTTGCTATGGTCGCGTGGGAATCAACAACGATCTAGAGAAATGGAGGGGAAATACACTTTCGTGAACGCGAATAGAAAGAAATTTCCTGGCTACGACAGCAAGGAAATGCAGGATTTGTTACTGAAATGGTTGGTGGATTTTCATTTCTTACCACAACTTTTCTTTTAATCATTTGCATTGAAAACTTATCAATATTTCACTGAAGTAGGCGAGGTGTTGTGGTAATCCATAATGGAAATAATTATGGAAAAATTGTTGTACTTTTACCACANATTCAAACCTTCTGCTATAAGCCAAAAAGTACCTTGCAAGGTATTCATATAGATGTGCAGACTGAATATCTGTTTCAATTAACTTAAAGATTAAATAAGGAATCATTAGAAGATAATCTCCTAACAAATATTTACAGAAACTATCATCATGATAGGTGGTATTTAAGTCATCATAACTAAACAGTCAGTCTTAAAGATAATAAGGGTATTTTAACTACCAAGATCCACTTCATAAAGATTATGCAACATATACCATCAAAATGAATTCAACTGGAATTGTAAAAGGGGGTTTTAAAACGACATGATATTTCATACGGATTTCAATACCTTGACTGCATTAAGCAAATCCCTTTTCACATGTACATCATTCTATAGAAATGAAAAAAAGCAAAAATGGAAGAAATTATCTATGATAAAATAGACAAATTTCTGATATAAAAGTTTTTATTTTGTATGCAAAATATTTTACATATCAATTCACTAAATTTCAAACATCAATACAAAAAATAATATACAAGACTCCCTAAAATAGATAAAATTTTCTTATAATGTTTAACATATTCAACTTTGACTCCCTTAGTTTCTTATGCATTAAAAATTGATTATCATACATCCACATTTTAAATAAAAGGTGTAGGATCCAACAAGGTATAGCTCATAATGCATCCAATGAACCACTCAATAGGCAAAGACTTCAGATGCTTCATGTTATATCTTATAAAGCTTTTCTCCAGTTGAGACGTAGACTTCTCAACAGGATATAGAATTACATGAGAACAGTTTTTGAGTGGATGGTTTTCATCCAGATCTGGACTTTATTATAAAATGTTATAAAATTTCAAGAGAACTCAAATTAAATTAACTATATTTCCTGAAACATTAAAATTCAAGAAACATTTGCCTTGTTTTGGTTAGGCTGGGTTGGGAAGGGTGCAGAATTTGTAAATAATAATAACTTCTCTAATGGAAACAGGTCAACCCCAATTACATCCATTTTAATAGTTATTACTATTCACAAACACACACAACCATTCCCTAATCGGATAAATCCGACTAGCTGGGATTCGAACCCGGGACCTTAGTGTTGGAACGCTAGCACACTAACCACTCCACCACTGCAGCCGGTCAAATAAATAAATTATTTATTTCCCTAATTTGATATTAAAAAATAGCATAAATCCTACAGTATGATAGTTCAAAAAAATATCTGCCATGATTTAAGTTGGGTGGGTAGGTCAGATGGCAGACAAGGAATGTAATTAGTTTCATTACTTTCCTAAGAAATAATTAATTTTTTACAAACCGGCCATGCTGCAGTCATAGTTTACCAATAATAAATCCGTTCCATCAAATCTCTATCAGAATAGGTGATAGAAGATAAATTATACATATGAATGAATTTTAGGAGTAACAGCTGAATCTGTTGAAATAGAGCAAGTCTCGTGCTCTGTGGTTTCAATGGATTTCTTCGATCGGTTGAAAGAGCCTGGTAAATTGGTTACTGGTAAAGGACGTCTTAAGAAGAATCTTGGAGAGCAAATCAATGGATTTGAAGTTTGGGATGAACTGAGGAGGGTAAGTTTAACACTTTAATACCATATCAAGTCCTGAAAGTGTCAGGGTAGTTTTCATTCATACTCTAATCATTTTTCAGATGCTTCTGGATGAAGAAAGCGAATATTGGGATTTATATTCCCCTGTTGAAAGAGATGAGTTCATTTTTCAAATACTCTTTCATCTATGTCTCGGAGGTGAATTATGCCAATATGAAGATGATTTGGAACCATATCTTAAAGCAACAAAACTTTTGTACAAGGATGTCATAAGGTAATATAAAACCGAAATTCAGCAACACAATTAGACTTCAGTCAGTCATCACAAGAAAAATTAGCCTTTTAAAATCTAACAGTAATCAATTTATATAAACTTTTCTGGGATGACCTTAAACAACAATCCATTCATGGAATCACATTTCAAAATAATTTACCCTTTTTAATCAAACATAAACATTTGTTAACAGTGTATCAAAGGACCCAGAGACTCAGCACATAGTTCCTACCTCGCTTGTGTTCAAAGCTGTAGCCAAAACAAAGAATGGGCAATCATATTTTCCATTTGATGAAGATAATCCACAGAACTTCTGCTACCTTATAATTGATCCAGTGAAGAGAGTGGTGACTGTAATCATCCATCAATTTGGAAGCTCGTTTTAAGAATGGAATCCTGGAAAGCCTGCAACTATTTTGGTGATCTGTATAGGATAACATGCAATTAACTAAAATAATGTACCACGATGAATATGAACTATATCAAGAAATTAATAGAAGAGCCAAATAATGAATCTCATAGGACTTACTGATTACTAGGGTTGCAATCAGTTTCAACATCAATTATTGTGATATGTGATCATTTGAATCATGAACTATAACTAAACTTAGTTCATACCTATTTAATAACATAGCATGAAATAAAAAATGGTTCAACAAGAAACTTTACTTGGTTGTGTTAATTAACTAGCATATTTGAAAAATCTTCAAGANAATTCATTTTCTGGATAATTGAGCTTAACATTCGCAATGTGCAAACTTTCAAGAGATAGGTAGCTTCCGCAGTTTCTTGCACCTTTAAGGGTTAAGGGACAATATACTTTCACAAAACTCTTCTTTGAGTGAAATTAAGCTCAAACCACAATACAAACCAACTGATCCGGTTGAATTGAATATACTTTATGAAAACCAAGCTATTGTAAACTTATTGTTACTTCAGAATTTATTTTCATTTAACATTACTTCAGTTTTTCTCAAAAAACAGAATAAAGTGAAGACGTACCATTAAGCACTGTTTTCCAATCAACACCTAACTGCTTGTTAAGCATGGCTGCCTTATAATCAGAGTTAGGGGAAGTATTGTTATCATCCTTTCCTGTGAAAATTTCCAAAGTAAGAGAACGTCAATTATCACCTGAAATTCTACATTTAACCATTAAGTTGCATATAGATCTTATTTTGAAATAAAACATTGATAAACATGTGCTTGTATACTAAGAGAGAGATCTATGATGATTTTCAAGTATGGAATCAAATATACACAAATTTCTCATAAGCCAAGTTCTGTACAATAAGTTCTGTACTACTGTTTCAGAAAAGAAGTATGAGTTGATGTCCATAAATATGGTAATTAAATACCAATAAATTGAGAATATAATAATTAATAAATTTGTTAATAATAAACATACTTTTAAGCATTTGGCAAGAGATTCACTTTACCTATGATATCTGAGATTGAGTTGTTAGCAAAATATGGAACTGTCTTTTCAGCAGGAGGGATTGCCTCAGGATCTGGCTCTCTGCTCAAATACCGTCCTCCTCCCAGGATAATCAGATTGATCAATTGGTCTTTCTTCAAATCTCCATAACTTACATTCCTGAATACAGGTTGAAAGCTGAAATGCATTCCACTGAACAGACTAGGAAGCTGAAATCAGAAGATTTAACATACTTATCAAAAATTATAATAATTGCACAAACATCTAGCACAACAAATACATAATTAAGAATTAAAGTACTAGGTATCTCATAGATAACAAATAAATCAATTCTCTGCATACCAACTAAATAGGAAAAAATTCTGATAGTAATGATTTGAAATACCTATTCCTTCAACCAGAAGTTCAGGTTAATTGAAAATTATAAATTTCTAATAATAAATTATATTCTTGTGAATTTTCCATTATGTGACATTTTGCACAACCCCATATTTAGCAAATTATCATCTATGGTGAATATTCTTTCTGGTTTGGGCTAAAATCCTATATAAACAATGCAAACGTTCCTCAATTTAGTAATTAACTCAAATTTAGCATGAAGATAATTTGACAAATTCAAGCCTTAGAAAATCATTTACTTCAATGCTATTCCTTCCAAGGATAAACAGAAAAAATGGCATAACATGTAAATAATGATGGAGAATTATGAAGTCATTGCACAAGATTTAAAATAATCAATGTGCTTGAGAATCAGTCGTATACTTACCAAAATCCTACTTGATAACCTTGATCTAATTACGCCATTGGAATCTGGATAGTCTTTGGTGCTCCTCACTCCTAATTTGTAACTATGGACTACATTTTTCATTTTCACGGAAAATCCAACCCCTAGTGAATGAAAACAAAAGAAGTTGAAAAGATGTTAAGGATTTAAATCAAGTTCCAAATCTAGCATCCAAAGTATTTGATAGCCAATGCTTCGGGGTAAAAAAAGATTATTGCTACCAATTTTTTTCATCTATACTTACTTATTAATTTATTCATGATTATTTTCACTATTTATGAAAAAATTACTGAGAATATGCACCTATAACAAAAGGTTAGCCATCCTAGCCATACGTTCATCTATTTACTCTTTCAATCGATTCCAACCACTTCTCCATGTACATTCACTTGCCTTTCTAATTTTTCACAGATTTATCAATTAATATAAAACACCAACCCAAGCATCCAGTGAATCATAATATACCATTAATCTACAGTCATTAAATTCATTCATAGTCTTTCATAAGGATTTATTTTGGCAATATATTGCAATGGTTTTTTCTCCCAAGTACCATTTTACTGGCATTCTTTGTATATTTTTTGTTTGTGTTTGTTTTATAAGATGGTTATTTCTGTGTAGTTTTGAGAAGTGTTGCACATTATTTTGTTTTGTAAACCCACCCTGGTGTCATTGCGCATGTGTTTACCAGTAGATAGGAGGCTCCAAAAGACTAAAAGGGGACTCTTAAAGCTGATGTACAGTAATCTCAGAGGATCTTGAGGAAGCATCAGTGGCTGTGTGGAGATTCCACTAAACAAAAATAGCAACAGTGATAAAAATCAACTACTTGAGTTTCATGTTAAATGTTATAACACTCAATGAAGTAAATCAGTTTAAAAAGTTGGTGGATGACTCTGCAACAAAAATCAGTTGTTTCATAAATTTTTTTGTGTAACAAGAATTGAATTGTTTTCTTTGTTACTATTTTATGGCAAAACATACAGAAACATTTCTTTTAAAGTTCTAATTGTTCTTTGTTATGTGGTGTTTTTTGATAAATAATTGTATTATATAGTAATTTGGTAATTGGACAGGTGATTTTGACCCTGACCCAAAACCTGTATCGTTTTAGTTGGCGTGAGACCGTGTGAGCTTGAAACATTACAACATACACCCCGATCCATTCCCTCTTCAACTTCAGCCACACTATCCAACAAAATCTGAAATTCTTCCTACCATTTCTCAAATATCACTCAGCTCAACCACTCCCCTTGTTTCTGCATGCTCTCTTTCACTCCTTTTATTCATCTATCTTGTGGCCTTCTCAGTTTCTTATTCTGTATCACCATTTTTGGATTCCTTCTCAAAAAGTGTCACTTATTTCAGACACCATTCTTCCTCTGTCATAAACTGTATAAATCATATCTTTTGCAATCCTATCAAGACCACAATCTGTTTTGGGAAACTTGAAATACAAAAATGTCTGCTATGGAATCTTCAAAGGGAAGCAAACCTACCTCAAAAGTACATTCTGTGCAATTATTTACAAGCGGTTAGCATTATCTTCATGTTTCAAGGTGAAAGGATCACACAAAATTACAATTCACTTTTTAAGTAAAAACTATACTTACAATCTAATGAAGCAATAACTTTTCCAGTAACAATGCCACATAAGACATTAAATGTGGGACTGCAAATACCATTATCTGCTTTCACTACAATGTGAGTAACTTCAGGCCTATGGAAAAGGAAGAAAAATACTTTCTGTATTCAATCCTCAAATATTTTCAAAGATTATCATACATTAGTAGCAGTTTGTGTCCTGTTTTGATCAAAGATCATCAAAGAACAATGAAAATTATAAAATACGATGAAAATAATTTTCTATTGGAAAATATGACAATTTTCTGAGAATATATATGGTAATAATCATTCGGAAAAATATTTTTGAAATGCCTTTCCATAACCTTGATTTTCACAAAGTCGTTTCATTTAAATAAATTTTATACATCTTAAACATTCATTTCTTGGGACCAATTAACGGATGCATGACAATTTTCATACCAACAAGTATAATAAAAGAAACACCTAAGCAAGGTTTTAAAATGTCCTGACACATGCACTAAAAATAACTGTAAATAAACTATGTTGAATTTTAATTTCCCATTTAATGGATGCATTGCAGTTATAATACCAACAAGTATAATAATAAAAAAATTTAAGCAAGATAATTAATAAATTATATTAAAATTTAATTAACCATTTTAATGACATGATGCATGACAATTTTTATATCAATGAGTATAACAATAGAACATTTAAGCATGATAATTAATAATCAATGTTGAGTTCACATGCATGTGAATCAGCTACTCACGAAAATTTGTTCACAATTTTTGAGCCAGGAATTAGTGATGATAGCTTGGTGAGTAATTTTTGGTCTTCAGTTGGGAGCTGGTCTCCAAGAAAAATGAGATGATCTTCTAGTTGATAAGCATCACTCAAAATTGGATTCACTATCTTACTTTTACTGGTTAAATCTCCTTTCATAATTTCAGTTATTTCTTTAGATGGCGTGAAGTCACTGAAACAATCAACAGAATCCTTACAAAGTTAATGAAAATATTTCCATAAGGAGTAAGGGAATAAAGGAAGGTAAAATTTTAGCATGTAAAACTGTTTGGCTTGAAACCAGAGGAACAGAATCCAAAAACAGGAGTTGGCTGCCTCAATGAGAACCTATGGCAGTGGTTGGTGCCACAATGAGACTACATTATATGGTTCCCAATGTGTTATAATTTTAATGTGATGGAATCAGTGTTAAAAAATTACAACTAATGAAGATCTTTTAACTTCTCTTCAAAGTAGCTGCATTTTAACTCGCTAAAACAATCTTTTTCATTCTAAAACCACAATGAAAAGCCTTTATATGCACAGCAACCATCTTTTTTATGGAATATAACTCTAAAAATAGTAAAACATAAAGTGAGCACTAACCATTAAAAGTTTTCAAAATAAAGATAAGATAGCATATCAGAGTAGACTGCAAATATTCACTTACATTGGCTTCCTTCCATATATATCAGCCAACAATGGATTCGCTCCCCATTCAACAAGAGCTTTTGCTCCCTCAATCCAATTATAGAATGCAGCATTGTGCAAAGGAGTCATATTTTCACCACCTGGTGTGTTCACCCAAGCTCCAGCCTTTTCCAGAAGTATCTTCATAATACTCAGATTTTTATGATTCACAGCTTCATACTAAGCAAAATAAATGGAAAATTTTAAACTGTAAAGCAAAAGCACTCAGAAATCTTACATCTAGAACTATGGGGATTGCATAATCTATCGTAAATCTTTAAAATAGAGTCGAATATAAGAAGAGATGGATGACACTAATGCCATTACTGGTATAAATAAATTACTAAGCTAGGTATTAGTAAATCACCAAGTTTTCAAGAAAAGTTAAGTAAGTGAACATCATGACTATATTACCGAGTACATTAAAATGTATCTATGGAAAAGAATAAACTACAACCTACACATGAGGTCATTCAATAAATCTATGGAGAGTGCCAAGTGTCTTATTCCATTGAAATAACTAAAAATTTAAGCTTGAGCACACTATCTCTCAGCATGTACAAAACCAGTTTCATGGTGTTGCATTTGAAGAATTTTTATTAGAAATAATTTAATCATTCAAATATTTTTCCAGATCAAGTACAACATATGACATCTGATTAAGAATAACACAAGAATTTATGAAAGTTAAAATTGCAATGGCATGTTACACAATCTAGGAAACCTAGTGAGCCTAAGTACTGAATTTGAATATACTCTATTATACTCTATTAACTCTAAAAATTTACTTAAACGCATTTTAAGCATGATTTAAATACGTGAGAAATTTTCTATATACTCGCAAGCACTTCTTCGAGCTTGAATATGATTCAGATCTAAAGAGATTAGAGGTTTGTTTCAGCTGCTTCATATATGAGCCTATGTTATTTTCGAAGAGTGACAACTTCACTTCTTCATAAATAAATATCATATTACCATATTTTCTGGTAGATAACCCACGTGTTATCTATACATTATCACAGTGAAGAGATTTTTAAAATGCGTGTTATCTAGTAGGTGCCTGTTATTTACCAGAAAATAGGAAAAATGCTTTTACTAAATCTGAAATTTTTCTATCAGAGGAACTTATTTCTGCAACTGTATGTTATTCAATGAATGGTTGCTAATATAGATTACCAAAGGTGTCCATCCAAAGTTATCCTTGACATTTGGGTTGGCTCCATTTTCAATCAAGCTAACCACCTGCTCCATGTTGCCCTGTGAAATTGATGGGTAATTTTAAAATTTAAACCGGTTTGCAGACCAATATACTCCACTACCAATAATAACTTAGATCGAGAGAGTTAAAAATTGCACTGTACTTTCTTAAAATATGATCAAAATATGTAACAATTTTAAAAAGAATTTAAAGTGTACAATATTAGATTCCAAACAAAAGATTATATCACTTTAAAAGATATTTACTATAAACCTATTATTTATATGCACTGATATAGGATGAAAATGACAATTCTGTAAACATATATATATATTACCTTTATGCAAGCAATATGAAGGGGAGCTTCTCCTTTCATATTCCGCTTGTTTGCTGATTTTTTTGTTGAGGGCGTAGCAACCTTTTTATGGAGACCATCTGCAGAGCCAGGCTTGACTCTCTTCGTAGGAGTAGTGTACATTTCACTAACTTTTGATCTTTTTCCAGAGAATCTAAAAAGGATCAATTGGTACAATTCAAGCAGATACATGTGATAAATTCATTTAAATTCTAGATTTTTGTTAACTTGGAGAAAAATAGTTATAAATATTATACAACTTTAAGTTTGCCAAGTATTAATTTCATTATTTCTTTTTCCATTAGCATGCAATGATTCCTTCTGATATTGATGAATGGCAACTTCAAATAAGTTTTACAATAAACTCAATACAATTTCAACTCTAATAACTACTTTAACCCTTTAGCTGCGGGATCCTAAGATCTGTGTGCGAGAGAAAAGTAACAGGATACTGGAGGCGCAGGCAAGTCCTAGCAGGTAGTTATCCCTTATAATCCGGGTCAACCTTTTTCCTATGGGTGCGGTCAGCGGTTATTGTTTAGAAATTATGGTTGGTATCATATATAATACATTTAATAAGAAATTTGTTTTGTATACGTAGTCCAAATTTACTTTTCTTGCACTTTGCTGATCATTTTGATACCAAACACTTCGCAGATATCTTGATTTTTATCAATTATTACTAATTTCGTAAATCCGCTATTTAGAAATCGAAGATTTGAGTTTCCCCCGAGGTGCGAAATCCCTTGGATTTTCCCAATATAGAACAATACAGAAGAGTGAGCCTTTTGGGTGTTTCATTGAGAGGCAGTGCCATAAAATTGAGAAAGGACAAGAACGGGGAAGAAAGAGCAGGTCAAACGTAGAAATACGTTTTTCCCGCAGTCCTCTTAGAAGAACGTAGAAGTATGTTTACCGCAGCTGAAGGGTTAAGTATCTTAGCTTCAAAGTATCTTATAATTTCATGCATAGTGTCTCCAGATTACTGAATCAACCTATTTATAAGAAAATCAAAAGAACTTTCGATAAAAATAGAGAAAATGCCTCAAAAAAGAGTGGTCTAATGTAAAATGACAGTAAAATTGAGGAATTTTGGTACTGGTAGAATTTTTGAGTCAAGCAGTAATAATTTTGCTGAATGTAGAAGAGATACTGAATATGTAAATACATGCAGTAAAGATTAAGACACTTAAGTTTAAGTTAAGTTTATGAAAAGGCTGAGGAATGGGAAATCTGCAAGTATGGCTTGAATTTCAAGTGAAATGCTAAAAGCACTTGGAATGATATTATGAGATAGAGAATTTATGCAATCAGCACCTTAGAAATTGCTCTGATTGGAAAAATATTGTATTGGTAACATTGTGCAAAAAACATTACAATGTAAAAGTTAGGTTTTTTGAGTTTATTGGCAAACGAGGGAAGGTATTGCAACAATTTCTAATTGATAAAGGTGATTTATGACAGGCAGAGAGTGCACGAATAGAATTTTCTCTCTCTGACAAGTAACTGAATAGAGAATGGCAAAGAAAAAAAAAATTGTATGATTCTATTTTGAAAGAGCGACATAATTAGTAAAATCGAGCTGTGGAAAGTTTATACTGAGCATTGGATATATGAATGGTAAACCACATTGCAATTAGGATATTTAATGCAGATACAAAGAAGAAATGGTGACTGACAGAGTTGCCTAAGACTGAAAAGATAAGGAAAAAAAGGGTACTTGATACCACATGGGTAAACTGACATGTATATATAATTCTGTGAGAGAATCTTAGAGACAGGAGGTTAGAGAAGATTAATGCAGAGGCACTTTAGCATATAAAATACAGCTTTGCTCACTGAAGTAAAAATATTTCTAATGTAGCTGCATATTATGCAGAAAATTGAGAGTAGAGAAAGATATTTTCCCCTGTATCAATCTCTTAAAAATATTAAATAGAGCCATTACAAAGGTAGGGCTAATAAATGCCATGAATTGAATGCTTATGGTCCCTACACAGAAGTAATTGATCAGTCTAAAAAAGTCTTCCTTCCAAGAGGTGCCTACTGCAAGGGCTTTGGTCAATGGCTAGAACTTCACATTTTTTACACACAGTTTTTACTCTACTAATGACTTTCCCTTCTGTCCATAAATTTTGAGCAGATGGGCCATAAGCTTTCAATTTCACTGACATAATGTTCAATAAAATAAAGGATCAAATCACAATTAGATGGTGAGTAAGTATATAGAATCAAAATAAATTACCAAAAGCAAAAAAATTAATATGCTCACAGTTACCTAGCTAAAAAGTAGCAATGTTTGTAAATTTCAGAAATGTGCGTTAACTTTACAGTGGTTATGAATCACATTGGAAAGCATAATAAGCAGAGCCATAATGGCTGAATAATGAATAAAAACACTTGGAAGGGGTATAAGACTTTAAAATGGCATGCATTGAATAATTGAAGAGTCCATAAGAGAAATGGATACCAAGAAACCCCATCTCTGAAGGAAGCCGAAGCAGCAGAGTCTCTGATGAAAATGGACAATTAGGTAGGCAGAGAGGAATTTGATTCCCCACTCAATTTTCATAGGCCCTCATAGCCATATCCAAAGAAATATATAACTATGGAAAAGCATAGTTATAATAAGAGGCTATCAACAAGCATATTTCAAAGGAGATAAAAATTAAGTTTAAGTATGTTCAAAATGCTTTAGGCCCTTCTAATTAACGTTTAAGTATAATTAGCTGTTCACTTCATTGGGTATGATGGCTCCATGATAACTACACCCATATTTATTCCTTAATTTAAATTCTTGTAAAAATAAGGAAAAACGAAAAAAATAGAATGTAGTAGAAAGAAGAAATGTTACATGCAGGGATTGAGAATAAAAGACTACATATATGTGTTTTTGTATTTTCTTAATCAGAAACACTTGAAATTATAAGGATAAATTAACAAACGTGATATAACTCAAAATCAAGGTTACATACCGATTCGATTTCCCATTCTTTTCACTAGGCATCTCTGTTGTTTTCTGTGGAGATTTGATTTCTTTTAATTCCGATGATTTGCGTTTAGTATTCTCTTCTTTCTTAGCTGGAATACTTTTAGCATTCTTTCCGATCGTTTTTTCACGCTTTAACACGTCCTTCGACGTTGCAAGAGGCTCGTTAGTATATTCTGCTTTAGCAGAAATTTTTCCAGTTTGATGTGATTCGTGATTTCCTATATCCTTTAGACAAGAATCTTCTGCCAGCAACGTTTTGAGGCTCAAGGTGTATTGTGTAACATTTTTTATAAAATTGTCGGGCAATATATCCTTTGGAAAAGCAGTCACACCACAAACAGCACAGGTGTTTTTTCTCAAACGTATACAAGACTTACAGAAAAAGTGTTGACAATTAAAAAAGGCCTGGGGATCAACTGCAATCTTTCCACTGCAATATGAATCAAAATAATAATTATTGACTCAAAATCCTATTTTAAGAGAAATTATAGCAAACAAAAAAGAATGAACTCCAACCATATTTTGCATTTCAAATCGCTCTCCAATTCTTGCAGATATTTCAACACATTGTCTTTGGTACTTTTACTTAAAGACATGATTACAATCACTGTTAATGTATGGAACTCGAAAATTGTACAGTAACTTAACGTTCATAAAATGAAAATCATTCTCAATCTACCCAATTACCAAAGTTGTGGCGGGTAAATTCTTTGTATTTTCTGAACTCAGCTGTCAACTGTCTGTCAACACAAATTTGAGTTGCGGCAGAGGGAACTGGTCCACATGTTTATACTGAATTCGCTATATTAAGAATGGATGAAGAAGTGGAATGCAATACCGACTTGCCGGTTCTGGAAGAAATTTGTCCAGAAAAGGAAAGTAGCGAAAGCGTGCAGCATGATTCAGATTCCGGAAAACCTGAAACTAATAATGATAACGTTGTTACATGCTACTGTCCTACGTATGAATTCAAAAAGTGTTTTAAGCATATTACAGGAGCTTTCAATGAGTTCGCCAATAAAATAAGCGATAATTACACAATTGGTTGCAAATGGTAAGTCTTGGTTTGAAGTATTCATTAGTAATGGTAATGGGACGCATTTTTTATGCTTCAAAAAGTGTTACTAGAACGACTAAGGAGGAATTATTGAAGTATTAATGCCTCTCTTAAAATACTATATGCATCGCAGGGCACCCGATGGAACATGTTTACTAACAAGTAGTGCCGATAATTGTTTGAGGATATTTAATCTCCCAATGCAACTTCATTGTAAAGAGACTTGGAGTCACGAAATAATTCCGGAGATGAAAGCAGTGTTGAAGATGAGAGAGGGTGGATTGATATATGATTACTGTTGGTATCCACCCATGTCTTCTTGGTACCCTGAAACTTGCTGGTAATCAAAGTTGTTATTTTCCTTGAACTATGACTATCTTTATAATAGCTCACTTTATAATGTTAAAATAAGATAAACTAAATGTTTTGTAGCCTGATCAGCACAAGTAAAGACAGCCCTGTACATTTGTGGAATGCCTACACAGGGAACCTTTGTGGCAGTTACATTCCAACGAATCAGTTTGTATCAGTCAATTGCATCTTTTAGAAATTCTCTTCATGAAATAATGCTAGATTTAGAACATTAAGGAGATGATCGAATTGATTTATTTTATTTCTTCTCTAAGAATGGAGGAAATCGTATCAGCGTACAGTGTAGCTTTTAGCTATTCAGGAGATAAAATATACTGTGGTTTCTGTAATCTGATTCGAGTGTTTGACACCAGTAGACCTGGAAATGAATCAGAAACCAGAATTTTACAAGGTAAGTTTTTTAATGAATTGGTATTTTTGTCCTTTCGAAAACATTGATAATGGGTGAATCGTTAATCAGAGATACTGCATGGCATAATAATGATTTTGATCTTTTATAACTTTTGTTCTGATTTTTACTGAATGTTATAATCATGGAGTTACACCGTAGCATCATAAACTGTATTATTTGAATATGAATCTGAATAATTATTAGCATGGGATGAGTATTATTAGGATAAAATTCATGTGATGAGGACTGCGTGTTGGTTTTAAATTTGCTATCTTTCTGTTGAATGTGGAATTTGACAATAAGTGGCCCCATCTGACCTGCATCATCGACAGACAGGGATAGTGTCTTGCTTTTCTATGCATCCAACAAATGAGAAGATTTATGCTGCTGGAAATTACTTGAAATCAATAGGTAACTATGATATAATCAATTTTTAGAATGAGATAGATGCTTGCCATATGATTAAAATAATAATTTAATCATTTAGCTATTGACTGTTTAAGTATTTGAAGATTTAAGTTATTCTATTGGAATATCTGGTTGAACAGATCTCAAAGATGTGCATGTGATCTGTCTGATTCAAATGAAAACCATGAATGTTTCTGCAGCAATCCCTTCATCAGGAAAGTCTGAAATCTTTTCTGGTTTCAATAAATATTTCAAAAATGTATACTTATCAAAATCCTTAATCATTTTCATTGGTATTATTTCTGTAATTGTTTTCTTGTCTTTTAAAGGAATATATGCTGAACCTGATGGATCACATTTGGCTCAGCTGACAGGGCACATTGGTGGAGTAACTCACCTGCGTTTTTCTCCTGATGGAACTAAACTTTACAGTGGTGGAAGAAAAGTAATTTTGAAAAATAGTAACCTTTTGTTGTTTATATACTTTTAATGTGTGCAGTAAAGCATATCCTTCTTCTGGACATCACTCTAAAATTAATATTATCAATCTTGACTTTGTTGAATGTTGATCTAACCATCTTAAATAAAACACTTGGTAACTTCCACAATATATATATATATATATATATTACTGCGACTGGTTTCGTTAACATATTTAACGGTAAGTTAACCTTAACGCCAGAAGATGTAAATATGTTAACGAAACCGGTCACAGTAATATATGTATATATATTGTTGAAGTTACCAAGTGTTTTATTTAAGATGATTATACATCACTCTTACAAGAAATCCCTTGCTTCCTCAAGAGCTATTGTTATTTTTAAAAGTTATACAATAATGGTAAGGAATTCTTGTAAGAGAAGTAATGTTCTCCTTTTTCTTTTGCATCTAAGGATCCTTACGTTCATTGCTGGGATATGAGAAAGCTAGGCCAAGCTTTATTTTTGATGGAGAGAGATGTAGAAACAAATCAACGTATAACATTTGATATCTCTCCAGATGGACGTTTCTTCTTTTCAGGTATGGATACTCATTGATTTCCATGTATTTGCTAGCATTTCACGACCTTTAGTTTTATAAGGAAGTATTAAATTAATGAGTTTTTAATTTTTCAGGAAATACTTCAGGAAAGATAAAGATCTGGGATGTGACAGGTACTCCTATTTCATGGGACTGTAAAGATGGGCCACTTCTTCAAGTAGCAACTGAAATTCAAGCCTCAAAGGATTGTGTCAATGGTGTAAGGTAGGATTATCCATGGCAGTAAGATTCTTATTATAAAATTATTTTTAGGATCAATTTTACAATTGAATGGAAATTAGAATCTTCAAAAGTTACTGTTTATCTAGAGTAACATTGATTTGGTGGTGCTGACCACTGTATCACTTCATAACAATTACTGATGTGTGTTAACTGTAGATGGAAGTATTTCTTTCTTCTTTCATTGATGAAATTAAATTCCGTCAATGTAATGATTTTTATATTACTATTTTTGCAACCTTTGTATTTTTCAGTCTCAAAAATTTGTTGCTTGTCTTAACATTCAATGTTGCAGTCTTTTCCCAATATAAATGAAGGAATCAAAAATATTTGATTGGGCATCTATGTTATTCATTTGTGTCACATATGAGAAATTTTGAAAAATCATGACATTTCATGAAGCAATTGACTTAAAATTGATGAAAGATATATTCTTATGAAGTCAGCTATACCACGGCAGTATACTGGCTGTTCCTTAATCCAATTTTTATTATGGTTCTTGCAAATAGAATAAAAAAGATGTCTTACTTTGATTCTATGGCATTGATTCATGGCTTTCTTAACATTATAATTTCAGTCTTCCATTGGATTATTGTGTCATAAATGCCATCAGAGAGTTAATTTGTTGCAAAGATAGCAAACAATTTTTTTCTATGTAAATTCCTTGTGTAATTCCAACTGTAATCTATACTTTCTTCAAATTTTCAGCATCCATCAGCAGTACCCAATTTTAGCATCATCTACAGGACAATGGCATTTCAAGGAACCTGTTAGTGATTCAGAAGAAGAGGATGAAATTGAGCCTATGCAAGAACAAGAAACAACGAAGGATGAAAATATTGTGTCATTTCCAGTAGATACAGACCCAATTTCATTGGAAGGAACGTCAGAAAAACCAAAGGAGGTTCAAACTAGTCATGGCTGTAAAAAATCTAGACCACTGTTGAAAAGCAAAAACCCTGAATTGATCGATAACTCAGTAAAATTGTGGTGGATAGGAAAGTGAATGAATGTGAATTTGAACTAATTGTTTTTGAGCAATTATGTGCCATAGCCAAAATTTGCTAGTATTTATTTGATATTCCAGATATTTTTATAAATATTTTTTTAAACTCTTATTTCATCCGTTTGCAGAATTTTAATGGAAGACATGTTTATATTGAAATATTTAGAGATGTTTTGAAATATACCACCCTGTCATTTGTTATTGGGCTACCTTTTGTTTGGAAATAAAATAATAGTTTCCATTTCCATTTTATCTACCAAAGAATTTCTGCTAACTTCAAAGTTCTGGCCACAACCAACAGGTGTTATAAATTAAGAATCAAAACTTTCTATTTTTCATTTTTTGAAGATCTTTTAAGTATAAAAGATTTTCAAGATTTGAAGTATAAAACTGACTCATGTCCCTACTGGTGGCAGGTGTTGGTACCCCAAACCATACCTACCCCTACCAGACTCAGTTAATTTCGCTGGTTTTAATTTCTACTTTATGTTTTAGGAAAGTTTTTAAGTCTAATATTATTTCATTAAAATTGCTTGATCAGAGGAATTATAATGAACTCTTTTACCAAAAATTTTAAAAATATATCATTTTCGTTAAATACCCACCAACCATTGGGAAGAAAGGGATTTCTATACATCCATATGTGAGGGGTTAAGAATCACTTACTACTCTGGTAAGAACATCTACTGCATAATTAACAGTAGTACCCACAAAGCATCTTGTATACATCAAAGATTTGACATAGTTTCATACCTTAGGAAAAAAACCAGCCTAGTCTTCTTTCTTAAACTGTGAGTTATAAAAGAATTTTTTAAGTTGCCAGAACGTCAAGAGGAACTGTGTTATATGTACAAAAGTAGCAAAGAAAGGTAATTGAAATAAAAAAAACTTATTCTTACTTATATACTACTTATTCCAAAACCGTTGGCCTAACAAAGTCCTGTAACTTACTAAGATCTTCTTCAGGAATGCAACCATACAATCTAATGATTTGTCAGAACTGGAATCTGGTACAGATGATCATTTTTTATTGGTGATATAGGAGGATAAGGGAGATGTGTGACTGAATTGCTTGTTAATGATGATAGTATGGATAATAAATCTCAGCAGTCCTTACAAATTCATGTAATAAAAATTATTGATTATGAATTTCTTAGCCTTTCTTTCATTACCCTCTCTACCTTTGAATATCTGCTCAACGCACCTCTACCTTTGCTCTTAATTTTACTTCTTTATGTACCTCTATCTCCTTGCTTTTCTTACCATTCTACATTATTTTGATGATATTTGCTTAGATGTTTCACCTTACATAATCGATTGTCTAAGATTAAATACTTGAAGACTCACAAAGAGAGACCTACTCAAGTTGCTCCACTGAATATTTGAACAAATGTTTTTTTTCATTGTAGAGGTGAAATTAAAAGTGAAGCAGGGTTAGTCTAAATGGGCCATCAAGTCCATTGTGAGACTTTTTACACTCATTTATTTGCATTGCATTCAGATTTTCATGTGTGAGTATGAAATCACTCACTGACGGACTAAAACTTATTCTTTTAATTAATGTATTTGATTATAATTTCAACTCTGAACGTGGAGAGGTGGAGACAATTGGTACTTATGAAATACTCAATGTGCAAACTTTTTTGTTACTGTTGACCTCTAGATACAAACAGAAGGGATATAAAGTAAAATGACATCTGGACAAATTTTTTAGGAATAAAAAAACTTCAAACCCAAACAAATTAGTTCACAAGTTGAGTCTGTCTTGCATCATAGTAATTTTTCAGTGAATGCTTCCCAATGCTTATATTGCAAGCAGACAATATGATTGCCTTGTTCATGATTGCTATATATTTTTTTAGAAGTTATTACCTTTGTATGATCTTTGCTGCTGCTTTGTCATGCATACAGGTAGTAAAGATAAGATACCATAATAGCCTGTTTATGTTCATTGCTTTATGTTAGCATGCACATCAACTAAAACATTAGTTAGCAGGGTCACAAGTTAGCCAAAGTATCACTGTACTGTTGCATGAGCTGTGAATTTTGCAACAGCTTTCAATTAAGTAAACTTTTCAATTCCCTGATGTTAATGATTCTAAGAATTGAATAAAAATGGTTACTTAAAGAAGATTCAAATTTTTGAGAAAGAAATCATTGGTTAGATGTAGAATGCTGACAAATGGAAAATGAGAGAGGAAAGAAGATTAGTGGAAAAGATTAAATACAGAAATAAAGAATGGAATTGAAGAGAAAATTAGTCTTAAGAATATAGAAAAAAATACTTATTGATGTTGGCCAATATGAAATAAAGAAGTTAAAAATTAACTTCAAATGAAAGACTGCTGTGAAATAAAATAGGTGTGAATGGGTCAAAATGCACAAATAACTTGAAGTTGAAAGAAAAAAGTCTAAAATAGAAATTCTAATTACACAAGCCAGAGTTGCCTTGAGTAAGATATAAAAAGATACCTCCAAAGTACCTCACATTGAAACCCTGAAGAACAAGTTGTTGGGAATAAGCATGTTAAAATCCGAATCTGTCTTGTATTGTAGTAATTTTTCAGTTAATAAGATGATGGTAAACCAAAGGAGTTCATCCCAATGCTTATATTGCAAGCAGATAATATGATTGCTATATATTTTTTAGAAGTTATTACCCAAAATCTGGAACATTCTTCTCACTCTGGGATGCTATGATTCATTGCATTGACCACTCCCCATATATAGCTTGAGTTGCATTTCGCTATGGAAAAACAACACTGACAATGAGTCAAGCCTAAAATAACCACCAATCATGCAAAAAAACTTTGGACTAAAACATTCCAGAACATTTTTCCAAAAAAGAAGACTTTCCTGAAGGTTACTTGCTGCATAAAATTCTAAAAATTTCATGTGTACAATATGCCTTCCTCATTGTGATTATTCCTTTTCTTGATGTGGTTGTATTTCAATTGGCAGAAAATTATTTGGTCATAATAATATTATCAATTCAAGAGTATTTAAGTCAAATCCGCTTAATGTTCACATATTTTATTACCTTTTTTTGTACAGTGGCAATGAAGATAATTTCAATCCAAATATAATTGAAGCTCATTCTTAAAATTCAATACATCAGATTCTAAGTGACTCCACAAAGTCAAAAGATTAATACCACAGTTTTAACTACAAAATAGAATATCTGCCAGTTTAAGAATAATTTTCTCACCCAGGTTAAAAACAATTTCAGAATAAAGAAGTATAATGGCCATTTTAGAAATTTTATTGATACAGGGTTTATCACAATTTCTTATTAGAAAATTTATGGGAATCAAACAGGCACTGTCTCATTCAGAAATATAAGACTGGAACGAAACAATTGAAATTTCAATGTCATCTCACAGAAGACATGCCAATTAATCCCATTGCACAGAAATAATATTGAAATGACAGAGACAGCAAGTATGTGAGCATCCAATAAATTTTGCTGGCTCAAGAAAATCCACAAAATTCAAAACAATCTCCAGCTGCTTTAGGTTGACAATGCAATCGCCACATTAGATGTGGTTATAAGACCCCTACAATATCATACCAAGGCTACAAAGATTTAATGATCACTTTTCAAATTGAGTTATGTGAACTAAGACCTGAAAAAATCGATGCAAAACCTTTCGCTACAACTAGAAAAATCAAAACAGGAAAAATAAATCAAGCCACATGACAATTTTTTTCCAGACTATAAATCATTTAAAAAGCTTCCCTGCAGCCAAATTATTCCACAGATTTTAAACTCTTAATAGCTTCTAACAAAGAAAGAAACAAAATGAATAAAGTTGTTATTTACAGCAATTTAGTTATCCAGCAAAAGTGGTCAATTT
Organism: Ladona fulva; assembly: GCA_000376725.2. NCBI lineage: Eukaryota > Metazoa > Arthropoda > Insecta > Odonata > Libellulidae > Ladona > Ladona fulva. Next base: position 821,337 of record KZ308414.1, read on the forward strand.
AATCAGCCCTGGAAATCAGCAGCTGGAGCTTCAAAGTGCCATGTGATAAAATCTTCAACCCCCATTTATTTTGGCAAACAGAAAATTAAGATTACTTTGTATAATATTCAATGGGAGAGCAGATGATTAACACACACATTACACTGTAAACAATTCTTCTGTCTCATCTACACACTCCCTCCACTCCGCTGTTTTAAATTGAAACATACATAAACACATCCACACACGCCATTTAAACACTGCACAATCTGTCTCATATTCGAATGTATATATTTATATAGATACTAATCCAATACAAGAAAAAATAAAACAAAAAGTTTATAATGATCCACCAGTGGGCATAAGGATGAATTGCTGCCAATCACCACACTTTTTCAATTTCTTTAAAATTCACCTTTATATTTATGCAACTAGCCATCCTCACTCCACAGCACAAGAAGTTCCATCCAACAGTGATTTGCCTCTCTCCACAGAACTAGTCCTCTCTCCACAGCGACAAATATAAAGACAAAAAACGTGAACGCAAAAAATACTATGACATATTTTTCCTTTAAGATGACACATCTTTGCGGCGGTTGAACAAGATAAGGGGTTAACAAATGCTGTAATGTTACTTGTATAAAAAGGCAGGGAATGCACTTTCTGTATATCAACCAAGGGTGGAAGTTGAAGTTTAGGGGAGATATGCAAATAGTACAACCAAGAGAGGTAAACAAATATCTGAAAATCCATTGAACTGATACTGAATTGGCCCTATTAAGCAAAAGTCACATTCCAAAGGCCACCAAACCATCCTTTCTATGATCTTCCTGGCCCTTACTTCATCACTAAGTCAACAATCTCCGTAGAAAATATTAATCTCTACCTCCACACTCGGGTTTTACTTTGGTCCTCCTAGTTTTCCTCAAAGGATTTATCATAAAAGTCACCCTCTGAATGAAAGCACTTTTGCCGAACAACGACATCTATATCCCTGGCTTCCCTCATGTAAACCTGCAGAAGATTACTCAAAAAGGGCTTCCATACCTAATTGCCCACACTTGAGAATTGATGACCATCAACCTCATGCACACCAGATACACATGCTCATTGCATCAACACATGCACTCACTCTTTCTCTCTGACGCAAACATTCTCCTCTCCATCTCCCGAAGTTCTACATCTTCCCTGCCTGTCCCGGAAGCCTTAACTAGGAAAGGTGGAAGGAGTGCTGCCCCTCACGAGCAGCTAAACTCAACTTGCAGCGCATCACTTCAATTGATGAATAGTCTGGCAACTTCAGATAGTTCACGCAAGTCATGACAGATGGCAAGAAGTCATCTGGATTCATATTTGTCTCTAAAGTCTTCCGAACCACTGTCAGCGGAGGTGAGAGGCTCTTGAACCCTAAAATATGGAAAAATTGCATGTAAAAATATATTTGATTCCTCATTTTATACAAAAATACCATTACTGTGACCAATCATTAAGGCTGAGTATTTACTTGAAAGTGAATAAATATGTATAAAATCCGGAGTGAAATTTGTGATAGACCTGAATTCATAAAATGAATCATAAGAACTGTCATCGATAAATGACTTCAATGATACAAAAATTAAACAAATAATGAATTTTGTAAACATTGCAAAATTAAGTTGAAGAACTGTCCACTGAGCAGCTTTAAGTCACTTATAAAATTAATTAAAATACAGGCATTCCTTGCTTTACACTCAACACATTGGTCCATGAAAGAACATCAGCCAGATATGAACTGATGGAAAGAACTATTTCTTCTGAAATAAGAATACATTTTGTTGATTTAAATTGAAAAACAAAACTCATAGATCAAAATTTCAAAAATGCAACTCTTAAGAGCAAAACCCCATTTTAAGAAATGATTCAGTTGAGAAAGTTCCCCACCAAAAATAATAAGTAGCTACGTACAAAAAATCAAACTAATCAATGAATGATAAATTTAATAAACATCAAATTTGATTGTAACTTAGTAAAACCTTCATTCAAATTTCTTTTGATAAAGCTTCCTCAAGGAATATGGTAGATATAACAAACATTATGCAAACTAATGAAAATGCAATAAAGATACCTACCAACTTCAAAAACTGAAGATTAAAATGAAAAAATGAACAGACAGTTCAAACTATATTAAGAATTAATATTCTTCACTGAAAACAATTTGTTTTTTTAAACGCTTACCTCCAACAGGGAGTCTAGGTGAACCAGTGACAAACTGAACAAAAAGTCTCTGCTCATCACGGTCATATTGACTGAGAATTTCAAAAAGGAAGCGAATTGCACGACTGTCTGGTGTATATCCATGGTCTGGTCTACAACACTCCATGAGTGTCTTCGTATCCCAGCCATTTGTAGATGAAAGATTGCCAGACAAAGAACCTCCAGACCCAGCCAAGGGAGAGGGAAGCAAAGATGAGGATCCACAGAAAACAGCTTCCAATTCTTCCGGATAAAACATTTGTAACTGAGCTAAGGGGAAAACAGCCTCAAAGCCCTCACGCAGGGCCTCCATTTGCCGGGATACACCTTCCACCAGGAACCAATGAGAAACCAACTGAAAATAAAATGTAAATGTTTTTGAAAAAGGATTCAAAATGAGCCCCCCGTGGTTTAATAAACAACTCATATTTATAAATGCATAAGAGAGAGATTTTTTTAAATCTAACATAAATTCAATATTAAATTGTTTGAATCTAGAAAGAAAAGAAAGAAGAAAAAATATAGAATAAAAATTTGAATCTATCNTAAATCTAAAATAAATAAAATATTAAATAGTTTGAATCTAGAAAGAAAAGAAAGAAGAAAAAATACAGAATAAAAATTTGAATCTATCTCTGAATTACTTACTTTAGTCAAGTTATTCTATCCTAAAATATAAAATCTCTGCAATTATGAATAAATTTAAGAAGAGAATTTAAGTAAAATATTCTTCAAAAAACCTGTTTCAACAGCAATAATTCAAAATATCCAATGTTTTTCTAATGCTTATAATGATAAAAGATATGCAGAAGAAGCTTTTTAACCTGGAAGCATCAGGACATGACATAAGCCAGATCACAGAGAATGACACTCAAAAGAATGAATTCAACCTGAACACTACCAAACTGAAGTAAAAATATCAATCCCTATACTCAACAGATCATACCGAGTATTTACTTCAATGTGATCAAAATAGTGCCCAGATAACTTTTAGTCAGTCCAGCCCAAATTTTAAAAGATTTATCTTTCAACCGGATTATTACAATACTATCGGCAAAAAAATTTAAAATATACCAGAGGTTGCTTATTATATTCTGCAGAAATCCATATTGAAAATATTATCATGAAGTTCATTCACAAAAAATAACAAATGACACATGTAGTATAACAGCATGAATGCAAACTGCTTCAATCACAACTTATATGTATGCACAGCAACCTTCATAAATGTTCACTTATACAGAGAATACTTTGTCTAAAAAATTAAACAATTTTCCACAGGTAACTTTGAAAAATATACTAAGAAAGCTTCACGAAAGGCAAAAGGTCAGCCCTGTTTATGCCAGTAAACAGGGTTGGGTAAAGATGTATTGGCTATTAATCAATAAATACATTGATTGCCAATAAATATTTATAAGTTTTGACAAAATTTACAAAGACAAACCTTAGTGATTAACTTTCTCTAAAGTATAAAAAAAGAAAGTTACAAACAGTTTTCTGTTAAAATGACATTCAAGGTTTTCAGGGACCATGGTAAACATAAAGACAAACCTGGCTTGCGTAAGTAGACTGTTCCTAGACTTTCAACGTAATTTGAAGTCAGATGCAAGCTACTCAATATGGTTAAGTAGTGTAAACAGAGCATCATTTCTGTCTGAGTTAGAGTTCTCTGTACACTTTTCACTCATTAAAATACATAAGTCCAGGTTTACATATGTTCAACGTATTTCAGTCAGAAACTGCCCTCTTGTGAGACAATGAAACATATACTCATTCCCCCTGCCTATAGAAAACTGGAGACATCAGTTTCTCCCATGTCCTCTCATTTATAGAGAGTGACATAAGTTAAACCAACAAACTTGCTTTGATGTAAAATACATGAGTTTAAAAGATGGAAGAACTACCTACCTTAATATACTGATCGAGATTATGAACTGTGACTGGAATATCCCTTCCTCCACGCCTGAGATCAATTGATGGGTATCCAGGAAGTGTGAAGTCCAGACCAAGATCTGACACTGGACAACCATCAAGGGAAAGACCTTCAATCATTTCCCTTCTCTCACTAGGATGCAAGCTTGTATCTACTTCAACCATCTCTTTCTTGACTACAAGTTCTTGCAAACGGGCTAAAGTTTTGTGAACTTCAGGCCGCACAAAGCACAAATCACTCAGGCCAAGAGACACCTCTTGACCTAGCAACCAGCGGTAGAATGCTACACTGAATGGGAGATCCAACTGCAAAATACACATCAGAAAATTACAACTACACAACAAAAAACAAGAGTGCTACATCTGTACTTGATTTCTGATTAAGAGGGGTAAAATGAACCCAAAATTTAAATTTCACTACAAAGGCTATATAATTACATAACCTAAAGCATGATAACCCATGCCACATACCAACAGGCAGATGGCAGGGTAGATTTACAATTATTTTTCCAAAGAATGTATATTTTTAAGGAGTAGTTTCAGCAAAATTTTTATCTTAACCCATCAATATCTTGCATGATCACATAATGCCAGCAGATGTATCCCACACATAGTCAAAGAAATTTTCATATTACAATTATTTGACAACAAAAATGCTCCATCAAATAAAACCAATCTCAGGCAGGAGCCTTTAACGGCAGAAATGTTTCATGCTTAGCTGAATAACATAGTTTATTTAAAAATTACTTCGATTTTAGCTTAATGTTACAAAAGAAAAAATACAACATTAATGGGTGACTTTATTAGATAACTGTCAAAATATTTCCTTTAATGATGCTTACCATACGTGAGTCCATTACAGCTTTTGCCATGAACTTTCCTAAGAAACGGAATTTACTTTTAATTCTTGTTACTTGTGCAACCTTAGCATTCCGAGGTAAAGGAGATGGGAAAAGTCCTACAGGAGAGTGTATGTAGGAAACATTCCCATGAGAGCCTGACAAACCTCCTTCAAGAACCCGATCACCTAACCAAAGCTCTAAATCTGCTCGCTGTATTTCTTTAGACACAAGGGCGTAGAACTCTAAAGTAGGACCCAAACCAGTTCCAACCTATAAAAAGAATATGAAAACCATGAGACCATATGAGACTATGTATACACACATTGTAAATGATTTTTGTACATCCAATCTTAGGTTCATATAAAAATGACCTGACAATTATCTTCAATTTTCAACAAATAACAAGCATTGAGTATATTTCACTCAATATGCAAAAATAAAGAGGCTGAAATGCAGAAAAATTATTTTTCAAATAATTCTCAGATATAATTTTTCTTCTGTATCAAATTTATTCTATATCATCACTCAAGTGTAGTAACAACCATTTAATACCATCAAAGATGATTAGTTGAAGGTCATCAAAGAGATAAATCTATGCAATTTGCATAAAAGATAAATATTTTGAAAATGTTTAATTCATTATAATTCACAATTTAATTTCATCATTTAAAACAAACTCAAATATTTCATATTTTACTTCTAAACAAATAAAACTATGAACAGCTGAGTAGGACCATAAAATATATTGCACAGATGATATTTTTAAGTTTTAAAAACCTGGAAAGTCCATAAAGATGAATACTCGGAATTCTTATAGGTCAGATATAATTTTAAAACACAGCCTTAGAACCATTAAATAGCTCAAGAAGATAATAAAATACAAAAAACTGTAACTCCCTCTCAAAAGAAACATTAATTACATTCTTAATTCATTCAAATAGATAAAACGGCTATTTTATTGCTACACAAGCAATGTCATAGAACTAAAAATCTTATAAAATATTAAATTAACATCTATCCATTTTAGATTAACATAGGACAGCAGCTAAAAGTTCCTTAGGAATCCAAAATTACCTCATTCTCATATTGCACCTCTAACAGAGCTCTAGATGGGGCAAGATCTGCAATGACTTGTTCAGCCTGACGTAGGATATCTTCTCTAGACACAGTACGCTTCCTCCTGTCCAAACGAGGTGTTACCCTTTCAGTGCTATCAGAACCACTCAACTCTGGGGTAGAGTCTAATAACCTCTGAAGAGCACGATCACGATCAAATGAAGTGGCATAAAATAGCAACTGCCTTGTTTCGAATGGAAATAGGAATGGGCTGAAAAAGAATAATAATTGATTATTCTCACAATCTTAATTGAGATTCATTCCTGCATTTTTTATTTTTAGTCATATAGACTATTTTGCAATGAATAAATATGAACTGAAAGAAAGATCAATTCCATCACTTACCAAGCAGAAGCTATTTGCTGTAACCATGATGGTAGGTTACCAGTCATTATCACAAGAGGATCCTGTAGTTGACGACTTGCTTTTGCTGCAACTTTGCTATTGATAAACTCCTATGAGAGTAAAGAAAAGGTAAAACATAAGTATCTAAAAATAATGGCTTGGCTATTAAATCAATAGCATATGATACAAAGTTAAATTTACAAAATTTACTATCAAGGAATGAAGGTTTTTGATTAGAAGAGAAACAAATGCACCTCCAGTGATTGAAAATCCATATTATTAAAAAAAAAGCATTTTTAACAACATATAGCTAGATAGGACATAAAATGCCAGACATGTTTACAGGAAATGTAATAAATTAAAATTAATAAATGATACGAACTTAAAACTTAATTAATGGTTACAATAATTAGTAAATGAATAAATATATCTTTTCTAGATAATTTACATTAATGAATTTCTTCCATGCAAGATATTTACGCTCAAAGCTAAAATTTAGTAACAAAACTTCCAAATGTCAAAAACTCTTGAGCAAATCATATCTGCGTTCATTACAAATTACATAGTTCTACACTGGATGATTACTTTCCACCCAGGAAATCATTACAATTACTGCCGATATAACCAACCAGAATGACCTGAGTACAGGTGCATTCAAAATTCTCATAGCATGTATAGAAATCATCAAGTCAGAAGCCTGAGAAAGATTCTTGTTTTTGATCCATCAGATCCTTCTAAATCACTAACCTGCTGGCTAAGCACAGGAGCATAGTGGACGGCTGAAGGATAGAGAGACCCCCAGTGGCGATTGAGGGCATGAAGTATTCTCAGCAAGCAAAGCACCTCAAGGGAAGCATCCTGGATGGAGACGCTGTCTGGAAGCCGAGAACTCAAGAAATTTCTCAATGGAGACTGTAAAGCTGGGACGATACCTTCTGTAAGCAAATTTAGCAAATTATATATGGAATTTTCAAATAATTAAGATGAAATGTTAAAAATATTTTTAAATACCATTCCAGAGGTCATCTCCTTTCCTTCTAGGGCTGTTCTTGCTACTTGTCCCTTTTCCTTTGCGACTGCTTGTGCTTGATCCTCCTGGTTTGCTACTCGAACCAGCTTCATCTTCTGGTACAGGTCTATAGAGGAAAATTTAGCATTTGTAAACTTACACAGGATCATTTTCCTCGCAGATTTTATTTTTAAACAATTTGATTGCTTAACCTTACTCTATGTTTAAATATTTTCAACATTTTGTCGTTGATTTATAATAGAAGTGGAAATAATCCACAAGAAAAATGGGAGGAAATCCAAGCTTGTATTTTCTAAATTATTTAACTGTTAAGACCAATATCATTCACATAATGAAAATAAAGGAATAGCTGCATGCCTCAGGAATAGTTCACTTTGACTTCTCACTTTAGTAAAATAGACAAGCATGAGGAAGAGAAAATGTTGACTTAATTTTGGTATTTATTTCATTCAATCTACAACCTCAAAGATATTTTAACCAACATTCAAGATATCAAAAAAGGAGAATAAAAATATCTCAATCAATTTGAATACAATTTATAAAAATGCACCAAAATTCCTCTCAGGAGAAACATGGTGTCAACTCACAAGAGGTATTTCTCATCCCACAAAAATTTAAATAAGTACTAAAAATGAATAACCACAGTATACATACCGATAATATATGGTATGGGTCTGTACCCATATTCCAGCATTTCCTAGGGGTGCTTCACTATCTGTATCTGTTTCAGACTGATCATTTCCAATTGGACTGAACTGTCTCACTGCTTGATATACTGTCATGTTGTATGGCAGAACCTGATCTCCCATCAAAAACTGCAGCTTGTGCCGAGCTGCTCCTTGACTGATGACAACAGCAGCCTGGAAAATTACAACAGATGATAAGAAATAGCAAACTAGGATAATCAACAAAGTAATGATCTCATTAATAAATATAATTCCACACATTGTGCACATTGAATGTGATATGTATAGATTAGTTGCTTAAAAATAGATGAAAATACAAAGATCTTTTCTGTGAGCTCAAAGTTTCAGATAATTAATAATAATAATAAATGAATTAATAATTAATCATTAATAATAATACTTATAATAATGATAGATAAATGTTAGTCTTTACACAAGAAAGACAAAGAATTACAAGCTATTTGGGATTTTTAAATGAAAAGAACAAGGAGACAGAAAAATATATCCTGCTGTCTGTAGTTTTGGCATCATTCAAAAATTATGCAACAAGACTTCTCAATAAAAAGGAGTAATTTTCAAGATGTGTCATACTTGTAACCCCAAAATTTTTTACCTGGATTTTCAAACATTATCTTAGTCATTCAATTCCTTCATTGAGATTTGATTAAAAGTTGAACATATCACACATCTGAAGGTAGAAATTATGCAACATCTCAGATTATATTCAAAATAAATATTAATGAGTCTTACCAGAGTATCATCTATATCTTCTTCACTGTTTTCATCATCAGAATCACCGGAGTCCTTGTCCCTGAGACGGCCATAACCACGGACAACCAGATAACGCTCAATGGCTTGCACTAATGCTAATGGATCTATTTTAACTGTACCACCCTTCCACTGCTTCAAGACAGAACAGTCAGGATGGCGTTGTAGGTTGCACTAAAAGTAAAAATAAAAACAATTATGGTCTTCTTTCAGTAAAAAATTTCAACATAACAATACTAAAATTTTAACATAACATAGAATAAATGAAGTATACTGCTCAAAAACAGGTTCTGTCTTTAATAAAATCATTGCAATAACAATTACTATGGAATGAAATACCAGAATATGAATAAGCTCATATAGTTTGAGGTTTATTAGTAGTAAAATTGGAATCACAGCTCAATAAAATAACAGAATAAACATTCAGGATTTTAATTTATTTGTAGAGTAACAAAATTTTTAAGAGCAAATGCGGATAGATTTTGATGATAAAATCCATCAAAAAAATTAATACCTTACAAGAGTAAAACATTTGTTTGGTGTTGGAAACAATGAACTTTACTTCAATCAAGTATTTTATGCTATGCCTTTAAATTGGAAATTGGTCAACATGAAACTTAGGGGACCAACCTAACACTTTGCATTAACCAAATTCCGTACTAATGTGAACCACAGCTTTGAGTTCCATACATGAGAGTATTTATTGTCTCACATATGTAAAAGCATCATAAGATTACATTTATAAGATATTTAAAAATTAAGTGAATTCAGCTATTTATAAAAATAATTGAAAATTTATTAACAAAATTAAAAAGCAATTCAAATCCAAAATAATTCTTTTGTTGTTGATTTAAATGCCATTTTACATTATCTGAAAAATTATGAGGATATTTTCCCTATTAAGCATTTTTTGTAATAATCATTCTGCATTCAGTATAATGGTATACATTGAAGTTTACATGACATGGAACAACCAATGCAGCACTTTGTGCATTAATTAATATTGAGTGCCATCAATTTTCATTTTAACCTGTTTTCTCAGTAATAAGATTGAGATAGCATTTTATAGGAGCTGATTCAGAAATTACCAATCACGTATTCAAAGGCATCAAAGTAGTAAATTACAAAAAAATTGGTTCGTCAAACTTGTGCATAATTTACCTGAATATTACAAAAATCAATGATACAGTCAGTATTATATAAATAAATGTTGAAAACCAGTGACTTTGAAAAAGAAGCATTGCAAACATCCCTACCTTTAACTGGTGAGTATTGAAGAATTTGAGGGCACTAGTGCCTCCACGAGGCCCTCCTGTGCCAGCAGGGAGGTCATGAACTTTCACTGGGAACTGTTCCAGTTGGGAGACACACCCACTCAATTTTGTCACTAGGGCAGAGAGGGTTGCAGGATTCCAATCCTCGGGATATCTTCTTACGAGCTTTCCATTGCTATCACTAGTTAGACCATTCATTTTAGGCTCCAGCTAGGATAAATACCAAAAATTATCAGAAACATTTATTTCCAAAGATTATTACAATTTTCTTGTATTTCACTCAATACCTGCTGCAAGTATTCAGCAATAAAAACACACCACATACACAACCTAGAATTGTATTTAATAATATGGGATTCAAATTTAAAACTTTATTATGTCTATATTAAAAAGAAGAGAAAAACTAATTTCTAAAGAAAACCCTTAAGTGAAACCAAATTTAGGTAGGCTAATTGGAGACCCCACAGTTGAGAAAATGTAACATCCAATCAAATACCATATTTACAACATTCAAACCATATCAGTTAACTAAAATTCTCCTTTAAGTCATAAAATCAAACATATCTTATGTATATTAACCTAGCACATCTCTCAATCATTCAAATTCATCACAGATAATGCACAAATATATAGTATTTTATTCTAGACATTAATGAAGTCTCAGACTGAATATAAAAAGCATAGTATTCTTCTTCCACTTCTGGGCATCAATACAAATTATGAGAATCTATAAATACTTATACTTCCTCAATGAAAAGAATCAGCAATTTATCATTTTATTTTATATAATAAGTTAACAAAGATATTTAAAATGGCTTCATGATAAAAAAAATCACGTCAAGACATTTGTCTGTCATTTGCCTGACATCAACTGTCAAGAAATGTAAAGCTGATAAGTTCCATTTAAAAAATAAAATAACTTACGGGGCAGCCAGAAAAGATATGGAGGAACATGCGAAGTTTATCTTCAAGATTGATGCCTATACCAGCAGGCACCATTGCAACACTGACATGAGATACACCAGGTTGCATTGAGGTATTTCCATGTGTAATTTCATCAGTAATAAACCTCAAGAGGGCACGAATGAGCCCACTATGATTCACTTCAAATGGAGAAATGTCTGATTCTATCACAATGTCTCTGAGTTCACGTAGGGCTTCTAGAGCTTCATCAGGCTACAGAAAGATACAAAAGGAAAGTTAATAACATGGCATAAAAGAAATAAATTATAACAATAACTTCACTTTTAAACATTATGTACTAAAATCATGCCAATAGACCTAGTATGGTATAATTTCAATGGAATCTTTTCAACAGAAAAACTTAAATAAACCATCATTTATAATTCAGATAAGCACAAAGCAATTAACTGATGCATTGGCTTTATATTATAAGACTGTAATTCAAAGTATTTGCTAAGAATTTTCATCATACCTAAGTTATTAAAACAGTTGAACTGTATTATGAATCATTAATTAATTTTTGGGTACATGTAAAATATTAAGAGTAAATGAAAAGGGCAAGAACATGATGATGCATCATAACAAGTTTATTTATGTTTTAAAATGAATTAAGCGAGTCTAAGGGGAATGCCAAATTATAGATGAACCCAAGGAAATATAAAAGAAAATCAATTAACTACTGAGAATAAATGGTTTCCTCATAAAATAATCAATCCCGGGGTGGTTATCTTAACTCTTTAATGTTGCAGTTTATTGGAGCAAGAATGCCAATTGTCATTAATCCATTGAAAAATTAGCATTACTTATATATAAATAAGATTTCTAGGTTGAGATCTCTGCAATGATCAAATAATTTTGCAACAAATTAATGGTTTAATGTAAATCAATATATCAATTTAATGCAAGTTTTCTTGAAAGAGGAAATTAAAGAATGCTTTCTTTAATTTTTTAGATGCGTTTGTTACTTTGTATCACAACTTAGCTTAGTGGCCACAGCTTAAAGGCATGAGCTGTGTAAGCCAAATAAATACATCATTTTCTGTTAAAAACTAAAAGAAAAGAAAAAACAAGAATGCAGAATGCCCTTACCCTTTGGTTAAGACGTTCAATGGCCAATGTAAGACGTGAAAGTACATTCAGCGCCGGATGTGGAGGACCCAAGCCTTCATTTGTACAATGTGCTTCCACAAATCTTGAAGCCTGTTCACGAACCCATGCTCTTGCCTTCTCTTTGTTCCCAGCAGTCAAATTCGGACTGCTGGATGACTTAGAAAGGGAAGAGTCCTAGTTTCAAAAATTCAAAAAATATAATTACTTTCCTCTAATAAAGCATAAAAATTGATGCCATTAATTTATTACAACTATAAGGATTTTAGATGTTAACATTTATTGATAGCTCCATAGCCATGACAGTGACTCCTTAGATGGAGACTTTTCACGATTGAAATCTTTTAATTTACCGCAGTGTTTCCCTAAATTTTTCACACCACTCCACTTTTGCTTCTGTATCAACAATCTCCTAACCTTTAACTACAAACATGGTGGTCTGAATAGCCAATTCTCAAGCATGGTTTAAAGCAATATAAGAACTGTGATGTTAAAAACATCCAATGAATCACTGAAGGTAATTAGGTGATGTTTTCTTGCCTTCTCAAAGCGAGCATCATTCAACTATGAAAGAAAGATAATATGCAGCTGAAAAAAATGCCCTTGCATAAACCTACTTCCTACATCAGTCCAGCGCCCCAAGAGATGTTGAAAATCACTGATTTAGAGCAAATAAATAATAATAATAATAAATAAATGTAAATATATAAGAACTGTGAAAAAGAAAAATAATGGTACCTTGTGATAAGGACGATCTGACATTCCAGAGGCAGAAGATGGGTTAAGATTACGACCCCAACGAGCGGGATTCAGACTGGCAAGGAAGCTTGTTGTCTTTGAGGTTGCACCAGAGAAGCGGGATCGGGCACTAGTAGGAGTGGAACGTCCCCCTGCATCGCGTGTGGATCCAGATCCTGCACCACTATTGTTGCCAACAACACCACTGCTTAGCGATGTAGCTATTTATGAAAGAAAATAAGGAAACAAATTAAATTCCAAGCTACCAAAAGTAGTATTTTATGAAGGCAGTTTTCATTATACAAAAATTATCGTTAAATTATATTAAAAGTCAATACTCAAAAAGCTGTAATTAACCTCCCATTGCCATGAGAATTACCTTCAACACTGGGGATACTTTTTCTTAAGCTTCACTTAGTTTTTTTAAATAAGTAATTTTTCTGTTCCTATTGCTTTAATTACCTTTTAACATTGTTTATAAATTGGATCTAAGTGACAATGATGATGGGTTAAATGAAGAAGAGACTTTATAATCTCAATTTCACTCAAATTATAGAGGTTAATTATTTATTTAATTGAAAAACAAAAACTGATCAATTTGCCAACAAATGTACTGTTGAGTCTCTGAATATTATCCTTACTTCTCCATCCAGATACTCTGTTTCTTTGAGGTACAAACAGAGAAAACCCTGTTCTTTCCTACTCTCAATTTCTAAAAATTTATCAAATAATTTTTAGTTTGACTTATATCATAATAAATTTGAAAAATGTATCTGAATAATAAAATACGATAGATTTATCTTGAATTAAAACATTATTTCCTTTATTAACTGCTGTAGCCTAAGCATGTACTATTTGTAACCTAAGGCACAATGAGGAAGGAAAATATATTAAGAAAAAATATATAGGGAATAGCTATGCCTTATAGCATGTGAGAGACAACAAACTTATAACATATATTATTTATGGATATATTATGAAGATTCCAAACCAATGAATTTTACCTTTTGAGAAGAGATCTTGCATTACTGAAGAGGATAGAGAATTGTCCTCTTGCCGAGTTTTTCTACTAGAGGATACAGCTCGCTTTGGAGTTCTCTTTCTTTTAAGGACATCACTTAGTCTCCTGCAAAGAACATAAAGTTGCATTAAATGTTCCTTAACATTAACTACACCTGTGTAACCAGGGATGAATTAAATAAAATGCATAAATTAATGACAAATTAGAAAATATTCACATTCAAAATAAGCTCTACAAATAATAACTCAGCGAAATTGAAACAAATTCTTGTAAAAATAAAATAACCATACCAGCAAAAGTATATCACAAAAAATATAAATTTTTCAAGTAAAACATGAGTGGAAGAGTAGAAAGAAGACAGTTCATGGTGTAACTCAAGTAAGAATGTGTCAAGCTTATAGCATAGCATTATGCTATATGTATTGAACGGCCACTGCAGCGGAGTGGTTAGTGTACTAGCACTTCAACTCCAAGGTCCTGGGTTTGAGTCATGGCTAGTCCAATTCCTCCAGTAAGGGAATAGTTATAACAATAATTATAATAAATAATAATTCTTAAAAGGGATGTTTTTGGTGTGTTCCTGCTTCAATTATATAAGTTGTTATTATTATTATTATCATCATTGTCATTTTAGACTGGAAAATATGATTTTTGGAATTCTTCCTAATTGAATCTGAGGGAAATTGTGAAAAATTCTGACGCTTTAAAAACCAGAAGTTCAGCCATAATGTCAAGAATACCCCTAAAATGTTAAGAACAAATTGTACACAGCTGCCATTAAAGAGAAATTTAAATACTCCTTAAGCCATTGGTAGGTGCAACCCAACTGGGTCAGTTCAAAGAACCACACAACAGGGAAAACCTACATTCTTAGAAGAACTCACTACGTATTTTGATAGCTTTCATCTTCAGAGATAGAAGAATAATGAGGTGCTAGCTTACTATTCTTCTACCCCTGAACATGATAGCTTAGCTATTCAAATACAGATCAGGTTCTTCTAAGATTGCAGGTTTTATCCAGAAGTCAGGAAAAGTTCTTTGAACTAATCATAAGTAAACCTGGTTGCACCTGCCAACAGTTTAAGGAGTATTTAAATCTCTCATAGCTTTATACTTCATTACAAGACAGAAATAAATGATTGTGTTAATTCATATGTATGAAGAGAATAGTTTTAGAAAATTTTCCTGTGAAAGAGCCAAGGAATCAAAAGCTAACAATCAAAGGCTTCACTACGGCAAGGTTTGTTAACATTGCTTTACATAGGAAAAACATCAAAGTATGGATAATAATAAAAATAAAAATAATGAATGAATTTGGCAGAAAATAAAAGAACATGATGAAAAAATTCAGAGTAGGCAGCATCAGCAACACTGGATGTAGAATAAAAGTAAGACAGCTTTTTTAAGGGAGCTTTGCAGGCATAAAAATGCAAAGATGGAATTGAGTTATGATGAATCACTCGAAGTACAACAGAAGGCAGAAACATAGAAGATAGTGGAGTGACACCTATACAAAGAGATACAAAAGCAGTAAAAATAGATTTTGATAGATTTCCAGAAGTATGAATCAAAGCATGAATAAAACAAGGTTATTGAGTAATACCTAAAATTTTACAAGAAAGCATGGATGTCAGAGGATGCCAAAAATAGGTTTAAGTGCAAATTGTAAGGGAGAAGTGAGAATTTTCTCTCTGATGACTTCTTGTAAGTAAGAAAAGTTGATTGACCTAACACATTCACACAAACAATAGAAAACACCTCAATTAGATGATATTATATATTATATGATTTCAGCCTTTATTTCTGTCATAATATTCTAGCCATTATTATTTACTTACTTCAGCAGTTGATACACAGGATTAACTTAAAATAATTCTTGCAAACTGCTGGATCAATCGAATGAATTTTAGTAGTACAATATCACTTACACATATAGCTTTACCTCAGTTCAAAGTTATATTGATAAGTTAAAAGTTTGCCATGAACAAGGGTGAGCATGGTATGAACAGTCTCATAGCAAAATAGTTAAATTTAAAATTGCAAGAATTGAACTGCAAATGTCTAAAATTATCAAAATAAAATAATTCAGAAGAAATAATTTTTTTAAATCATTGTTACACTCAAGTATCAATGGCCAATAAAGGCAGAACTAGAAGCTCAAGAAAAATGAGTTTTACTACAGTTTTAATATATCTTATTAATATCACTTACAATTGAGAAGGACAAACAGCTCTATCGTCCATTGCAACATCAATAAGCCTTCTGTCGGTTGGATTAACAGGAGGGTGAAAGAAAAGACCTGGAGGTGGAGGAAGGGGAGCCACAGCACCAGAAAGACTACCATTAGGACTTGCAGAGGCAGGAGGAGGTGCAACCATTGGCACTAAGGCAGGAAGACCCCCACAGAAAGAAGTGTATGGAGAAGAAGAGGAGGAAGATGAAGAAGAAGATGGCCCTTGGCAACATGGTAGCACTGGAGGAAGAGGAGGGGCAGGGACTAAGACCGTATTAGAGGGACCTGGCTGTAAATGATGAGGGCTAATGGTCTGGTGCTGTGGGTGCAAGGTTTGATGGACAGGATGTGATGGATGATTGGGAGTATTGTCACCCAACTTTGTTGGAGACACCCCCAGAGGAGTGTCAGGATCAGCCAATTGTTTTATCTGGTGCATGACACCCTCTCTCCTAAAGTGGACTCCAAAAACGTCAGGCAACTTGTGCATCAATATCTCAGCCATCTGTAGAGCTCCCACAACAATGCGTAGATCCTGGGATGCCATCATACCAGCAATATGACTGGATACCACCTGATTCTTCAGCACCTCCTACAAAGTAGTCATTTAACATTATACCTTGGATGAAAATTCACATGTATTTACATTTAAAATCTGAATATGGTAACAAAGATGTAAGTCTAAGATGCAGTCTAAAATATAGCACTGAATTTTACAGCAACAGCTATCAATAAAAAGAGCAAATACTGAGTATTTCAACAAGACTGCTGTACCCCCACTCCCCATAATAATTATATTTAGTAGAGATGGGACTAATAGCAGATTTCTCAAATTCGAATATACCTCGAATATTCGGATACCTAGAATGTTCAAATACTTCGAATACTACTAGTGATGGAACTGGAAATAAGTTCCAATAATGTCAAGGTAATAACAAATTTACGGAAAATATGAAACTCTGCAACAACCTCAAACTCGGCAAAATGAAGTATGGTATTACTATAACAAGGTAAACATTTATCATGTAGTAGATGCTCAATTTGGTAAGGATATACCTCATAGTAATAATAATAATAACACATCTTTATTCACTGGTGAGATTGAGACTAATTGGTCTCTTCTTGCTTCTAACCCTTAATAGTAGGGTAGCAGCATAGATTACCAAGCATGAGCTCTCAGAAACTCTTATGTAAAATTCATCAGCTAATTGCATGGGCAGTCCAGATTTGGAAGAAAAGACACGTTGTGTCACTCATAAATTAATGATCAAAATATATATCAGATCATAAGCTTATATTCTTAACAAGCACCAACAGCTAATGATGTTTACAAACTTTCTTTAATTTTGCATCATGAAATGTTTTGCCACCACATTTATGTTTTGATGTGATTTGTTGAAACTGCTTTCTCAGGGTCACCATTAATAAAACAGTGAAACCCATAATGGTACAAAATTTAGGGCATAAACTAAACAGAAATTTATGTTTGAACATACTTTCATCAACTTCACTTGACAACAATTGCAATCTGGACTATTTTACTCCAGTGATGTTTGCTTTGTGATAGTAGTATCATAAAATTAAGTAATGATTCATTCACGAACAACATCAAAACTACTTCATACTGGTATTCAATAAACAATATGATGTCTCCTCACTGTGAATGTAGTTCGTAAGCATGCCAAACATTGTGATGTACGCATGTATTGGCACCCAATGGTATGTACATGGCACAGTATTCGAGGTATTCGAATTTGTTCTTTCATCATTATTAATTGAGATCTCAAACATCAAATACTTGCTATAATTCGAGGTAATCAAGTATTCACAGATAGTATTCGCACATCTCCTCTCATTCCTAAATGAGAAATTTATTTCAGTGGAATAGAAGGATATTTTCTATCAGAAAATAAAATTAGTCTTCACTGAATTCTAGCAATAAATTATTCATATCTAAATTAATGCATCTTTCACCCTTTATCTATACAAATATTTTTTCTTAATTTCCTAACATATGCAAATAAATTTTCTAGGATTAGCAATTTGTTAGTAATAGTCGATCTATTTTTTATTTAAATGAAGTTAATTAATATTTTTAGGCTCTTAATCTAATAATTTACTTGAGATATGTATATATATGAGACTATATGCGATTAATCAAAGAAAAAAAATCCTCCATAGATGAAGCAGAGAAAGGTTTCAAAATAAAACAAAGCATATTTTTCCAGAACTCAAATTAATGACATTATTGGGCCAAAAGCTGATTACGGTAATAAGAGACTAGTGATCCAAAAATATACCAATTTTTTTATAATAATAATAATGACATCAAGCCAAACATTTTACCTTGAGTAAGTCTGCAGATGCGTAGTAAACCATTCTGAGTAGAGCCCTGAGGCATTTGCAACGAACTGCAGGCCCGGCCGAAGAGCTGTAGACCTCATACAGAACTGAGAATAGGGATCGGATGAACGACGATGCTCCAGCAGGACCCTTCTCGTCCCTGAGGCATGCCACCCTGGCATCAACCGCACAAGTGAGGTAGGACACTCCCATTGATGGTGCATTGGGTACTGGGATGGGCGAAGAAGCCATGGGAGGAGGAGGTGGAGGAGCTGGTGGACTCACTCTCCGCTGAACTGGTCGCGTGGTTCCTGTGTCTTCATTGATTTGCTGCATCGAGTGAAAGTCAATGGTGTACGTTCGACCTAAGGTCGAGAGACTGATTTCATCTTCTCCAGACTGGTGAGCAGCCTGCCAACACAAAGGCATTATAGCATGTACTTCGACCAACAACATACAATGGTATGGATTTATCTGGTCCTCAGGTCAAAAGGATGGCAGATAGACCATTGCAGATATGTGTGACCGATAGTTGAAGCAAAAGGCAGGGAAACTCAATGTGCAAATAAAGTGTCCAGCTTTCCTGGAGAGATATTTTTGCATTATGTCCACACAGGTAACAATGCTTCAAGCACCAAAATTCTACAGCTCAGCTAATACACAGTCCTTAAAACACTACTAACAACAGAGAAGTTAAAGAAATACCCATAAAACTAAATACCACTGCTGTTAATAAATAAAATTTCAACTGAATCTCTAATGCAAATACAACAATACCCCTGTTATCTTTTCAAATCTAATATACACAAAAGAAAAACAAAATCGTATCCACAAAAGAAATAAGGCATATTGTTAAAACAAGGCATTGAAGGCCAAAATAAATATTCAGCAGCCATTATATGCATTAAAAGAATATCATAGCAAAATAAAGTAGATGGAAAGTCCATCACTTAAAGATAGAACTTAGGCTTCCTTGTAAAATGCGTGACTGTGCAAATCTGCAAAATGATAAAGCTTACCTCGATTATTCTAGAATCAATAACTCCATATGGATGCCAAAGGTTGCGGTCATCTCTCCATTGCCATTGCACAGTATCTTGGTGGGTTACCGGTGCCCTTTCTAATAATGCATCTACACTGAAGATCCCATCCGTTGGAAGACGTGGCATAAGCTCTCCAATAAGACAAGTTATTTCATACAGTTCTTGGGGGCTGCGTGGAATTAACTCCACCTAGAACAAATAAAAATGGAAATGTATGTTACAATAAAATTTCTTTTCTGAGGTAAAATTCACCTTAAGGACCTTATAAAATTATGGATATGATAATCATTTCATAGGTCATGAATGAATGACTCATCCTAATTATCGATTAGATAATGAACCATATGATAATCAGTATGCCAATGATAATGGCAATTGCATTTTAAACTCTCAAGTTCCTATCAGGATTAATTCACAAAAATTTTAAAATTGAAGGTCAACTAATAAAAAGTAATAAATACACATACATTTTTGCATCTTCCAAAATGAAAATTATCAAAGATGAGTTTCATCCTACAGTTTTATTAATTTAGTAAATATGTAATATCAGAAATTCTGAATTTATTAGGAAGAGAACTTCAAAAAAAGTCCAAGGTTAAAATTCCCAGGGAAAGATAAAATATCAAACAAATTAAATGCAACTCTAGAAAATGAACTGGCTATTATGGCATTGCAATGAAATTCATAACAGCACCATAGTTATTTTTTTTTAATCTTAAAGAAAAATAAAGCATAACACAAGGACAATTATACAATGTGTAAGAAAGAGAAATACCTCATCTGTTGCTGCATCTCCTGTTCCGGTCAAAAGATAGCACAAGGTTTCTGCTATGTTTTGTCTAAGCAATGTCAATGCTAACTCAGGACAGTTAGCACACATAACTGACAACATTCTCAAGACTGTTATAAAGGTTCCAGTACTTATTACAGGAGGAGACACAACCAACTGCAAATAGAAGAAAGTATAATTGAACAATCAACAATTTTTTCAGAAGATAAGTATCAAATCTACGTATATATGAAAACATCACAAGAAAATAATTTTTAGACATTTTTCACACAATCCATAATTAGGAATCAAAAGAAAACCTGATGAAGAAAATAGAATGCTCACCAATTGCTGGAGGTTGGTCAGAAGTTCAGGGCTAGCAATTTCCTGTAGTTTGCTGGAATCATTTTGGAAGCTATCAACCAGACGACTGAAAGCTAAACATACACTTTCCACACTCTTCTTATCTTGTTGTGTAAGGCGATTTGCTAAAAGTGGCAATGAATCTGACACAAAATGAAACTCGTCTACGTGGAGATTCTGGCAACAATTAGATGTAATTGCCAAAGCTGCACGCTGAGCATTGATGCTAAAGAAATCCAGGTACATGAGGCAAGCTGTCACACCTCGCTGTAAGAAAGAAGAAGTTTTGTTAAGCCTCTGTACCAATGACTAAAAAATCTTTCCCTAAAGTACTGAACAACTTTGAGATTTTGAAGGACTCTGATCAAATTTTTATAGATAAGGAGAAAGATTCAGATTGAACTTGAAAGCAATTGATGATTAATGCATAAAAATGTAATCATTTGTTTCACTGTCAACCAACTAACGTTTTCCATTTCATACCACACCTAAATCTCAAGAATTTCTGGTTAACTGATGTCCACCTTTCATTGAGACTACACTTCACACCCATGTAATAACATTACAGTCACAAGATTTCAATTATCTTTTCCTGAATCACTAATCAAGCCCTTTTCATTAGATTCATGTGCGTGAAGAAAGCTCCATCAGCTACAGCTATTTCTCCTCCAAACCATATATTTATCCTCCCATTCCAAAAAATTACACTGCAAATATGTGCACTTGTTCTAGTTTTTCTACACCTGCCTTGATATTCAACTTTGCTTGCTTTCCTTTAATGAACCACACGACTATAGTTTTGATCTTTTTTCACACAAAATTCCTTACCTAATCATTCACTATTATTTATAAACCCTTTCACAATCACATAAAAGCATTGCTGCCTGTACACCTTTCAGACTTATTTCTTTTCAAGCTACTTTCATCTTTCAATTCACGTTAAATCCAACAAAACCAATAGTACAAAATATCCCTATGAAATTATCAGTAAAACAAAGACAAATTCAAGGCTTTACTCCCTGGATAAAAAACTGAAAGATTAAAGGCTTCCTCATTGATGAAACTTTATTTTGAAATCAAATGCAAAGCCAAAAAAAAACTTACAGCTTGAAGTATAGATTTGCTATGACGTCTTGATAGCATTTCTAGAGCTGTTAAACTCTGCTCAGCAACATCCATGCACTGTATAACTTGAAGTTTATCCAAAAATACAGGCACAGCATCCACCACCACTGCAGATGACCTGGGAAGTGCTTCCATCATGTAGGTAAGAGCTCTGCATGCATGGTTCATCTGAAATATAAATCATCAATATCATTAATTAGATATGTAACATTTCAATTTAAACATCAAAATTATAATAACTTAATCACATAATAAATTACTTTCATACAACAACCTTTAACTTTAATGAACAGCACATTCAATGGATTATAATAAAAAACGATAATAATAATTATTATATACACGCATTACAATTGGACAACGGTACGGTGGGAATGATAATACAATCCAATATAGATCTACATCAATACATCAGTTGCTACAGCCAGAACAACAATCAACAATCACTACATTACTAACTACATCCAGCAATCCTCACATTTTATCTAAAATAATTACCAAAAATCATCACATTATAAACAGCATCCAACAATCCTTAAATTCCATCCTAAATAACAGCAATCATTACATTACAAATGACATCGAAAAATCCCAACATTTCATTTAAAAATAACAGCCATCAATCATTACATTCTGAATAAGAGCAAGCAATAATTACTTTTCGTCTAAAATAATTTTAGACACATTTACAGCAGTTTTTACACCACATCTTCCTCAACTTTGCCTTAAAGGTATGCACATGAGGAAGGAATGGCTCAAAGATACGCCCAGGTAAGGTGTTCTACTGCTCAATAATGAGATTACAAAACAAATATTTATCTACGTTAGTCCTCTGAGGCAAGGGTTCAATTTTAAACGTACGGTCCCTTCTGCCATAGTATGATGGCTTTTTTACTTTATCACTGATATCTGACCATGCCAGCTTTCCACAATACACATTATACAGACTTCCTAGCCTACACAAATTCCTTCTCATTTCTAGCAAGTCCCACCCCATTTCTTCCATTTTTGCCTGTGAGCATTTTTGCGATGCTCACAGACCTTTTAAAGTTCCTTTGAACATATCATGCATATGATAAACCAGTTTTATTGGGGAGAGATTGAGGTTGTTGAGTTCACGATTAAATAACCATTATCCTGTGACTCCACATGTTGAAAATTGTCCTATGCTTCCTAAATAGCATATTTTGACATGTAAACTTTCTAGAATGCAAATGCTATAATCAAAACATTCAGGAGAAAGAAACAGATGTGAATTCCTAATGAAGTGATAATTATACCAAAAAATCTAAAGAGTTTCAACCATGAAATTTTTAAACAATGCTAATGTAATGAAAATACTTCAGTTTTAGTGTACAATTTCTAAATCCATATGAAAATGGCTCAAAAGAAGAATTAAAAATATAATTACATAAGCCTATATCATTAGAGAAGAATCACGTACCATGTCAAAGTTGTGTTCCATTGCCAGGAGAGATGCTAAAGCTGGCACAACTTGTTTCACTGGAAAACCAGCGAGTGTATCTTCATTGCCCATCACTAACATTTGGCACATTTCTATCACAGCCTGGAGTTGTTGTCCTTCATCGCCTGTAGCCTGAAGGCCTTGCAGAAGCTGTTGTGCTCTGGAAGCTACAAAAAAAGAGAAGTTAATTAACAAAAGACAGGAGTATTAAAAAAACCATGTTAAATTAACATAGAACATTGCTGGTAAAAAATGGACAAAAATTTTCCAAAGAGAATTAAAGGCTAAAAGGGATTAAAAATGTTTACTTAAACCAATGAAATACACATTACATAACAAAATCAAACAAAATTTTCAATTCTGAGTTATTAAAAATAACAGCTGTTAGAGAACATGANTCTTAGCTATGGCTTTTATGGGGAAATGCAGACAATGCGAAGCATATTTTCTTACTACAATAGAGAGCAATAAGAATTATATCTTGAATTAAATCTTGGGAATCATGAAAACCCCTATTCCCTAGTCTAAATATTATGACCATGTAAAGCCTGTATATCTATATTAACCTTGTATACAAGGTGTGATAAGGAAAAAATGTGGAATATTTAAATTTTCAGGACTGTATAATTCCAATTGCCAAATTTTTTTTTGGGTATTGGTACACATGAGACGTGCTAACCACTCTGCCACAGAGGCTGGTATTACCGGTATAGATGAAAGTTATGGTTGTAGCAGTTGCCAGAGTAAATTCAATGTAAGGAAATATAAAAAAGACAAAACTTTTAACTCATAAATTGATATCTGAAGGTCAAAATGAAACAGCTTATAGCATTCAATAATATTAAACACACAATAAATTCTTTGCTTGTGCTATCAAATTCAATCATAGACCAAACAAACCAATATTATATTTTAATTTAGCTTAGTTTCACTTCAAAAAAAGATGTTTCAGTTCAGTCTTATAATAGATAACAATGACAAACAAATTGATTTTCAGCATTCATTATTAATATCAACATAAATACACCAGTAATAAGATGTAGTTGATCTTTCATTTCAATAAGCAATAAATTTACTCACAGGAACTTGCACCCATGCTCCGATGAAGTAAATGCTGCATTCGGGGACCAAGAGCACCAAATAAATGAGGAGGTAGGCCTCTAGCTTCCAGCAATGCCTGTAATCTCCCGACCTCTGAATCGTCACCACTTTCACTGTCAGCAGCAACCAAGGATGCAACGCTCACTCCTGACCCAGACTGCGCTCCACCAACCACAGCCTGAGCTCCAGATGGGCCACCAGAAGGTCCTCCACAGGATGCTGATGGTGCTACATCAAATATACCAATGTGTGAGTCTTCTCTCACCAAGTATGTTTATATGCCTAAGAATTTCTGACATAATACCTTCTCTTTCATTTCTAAATAATTCAATCTTACCATTTTATAAAAGGGTCACAAGCACCATAAAGCCATCAGAAGTTAGTAGAGAAACCCAATGCGCATTTCAGCATTGTCAGCAGCACACTTCTACCCCAGAGGATGCTGCTCTCGGCAGCGAAATGCGCATTGGGTTTTCTCTACCAACTTTTGATGGCTTTATGGTGCTTGTGACTTTGTTATATCTTTGCCATCAGCGGTAAGCTTCCTTGTGCTACCATTTTAAAATCAGATATGTATTATCTTCATATTCTTTTCTATCCTTTCCTTCACATCCCAACCTACATTACTTTCTTGAGCAATTCACACCCACTCTTTGACCTCCTTATGTCCTGTAGCTGTGTATTATTCACCCATTTAATTTATTCTGCAAATAATTATCTTTTTTGCTCACACTATTTTCAGGATCAACCAAGGTTAACAGGATTAAAATCCTGTAAAATTAAAATGCCATACCTACATCTCAAAGGATCCCAATGTTTTTCCATCTTTAATTTTAATTCCATAAAACCATATCAATAAACATTCATCCATAACAAAAAGACAAAGAAAGGGCATTTTCAACCTCACTTAAAAAAGTCTCCAGCAACTGTGGTCCAACAATTGTTGACATTTATATCATATCATGAATGGAAGGATTTAAAGTTTGCCTAAACCTTCATAACAGCTTATAGCCGATAACTGTAGTAACATTAACAACTTTTACTTTGCATAAACACAAAGAAGAAGAAAGAGAGGTCAAGGAGGAAAAGTAAGAAATTCCGAAGTTCTATTCCCAAGACATGGAGGTCTGTTTGATAAACTTGCCAATACAATAATCATTCACTAATTACACTTATATGAACAGAATGATGGTAAAAGTGTACTTAAAGCTAAAAAATCAGATAAAGAAATTCACACAATTGGAAATAAGAGTATCATTAGCTAAATGTAAGAATAGTATAATTGATTTTTATCACTAGCAAAGATACAATTCAACAAAGAATTCTTGAGTAATAAAAGCCATAACATGTTCAGCCTGGCGTGGGTTACTAGTGAGTCACAACTACATCAATTATAAAGGGCAAGTATTATTATTATTTATTCTTTCAGGAAGGTTAGGCCAAAATGCATGCAAATGTCATTATTCACTGGGTTGAATGAATACAAAATAAAATAAGTTAAATTCATTTTAAAGCATTTTAATATTATGATATTTAATACTTCAGCTAACTAAATTCTGTGATAAACTAACGACAATTTCTTAGATTTCATTTTAGTTACAAAAAAACCAAAAAATTCTAGAAACTTATGGAAATCTAGAGCCCAATTATGATAAGTTAAAATAAGAGATTGAATTTTAGCTCTAACTATATAGCAATGGCATATATACAGCAGTGTCAGAAAATGAAAGACAAATTTTACAGGGTTAGTTTTCAAGTTACACAATTATCAAGGTGATTGCTGTAGTCAATTAAGGAAAATAATCACTAACTCTACTTTTAGGATCAATTTTACTAACACAAACCTGGAGGATGAAAAACACAAATTAAATATTGATATTTTAACACATCTCAAGATTTTCTAATGGGTTAATTGCAAAGTTTTCATTGTAAACTTGGTTAGACAAGTAGAGTTCTCCTGTGCTAAAAATGCTTATATTTTAGTGTTTGAGAAAAGCTCCAAAATGCTGTTGTTTGAGACTGTTGGAAAATTCCTACCAATGGGGGTTAGGGTTCTCCATGGTCGCGATCAGCAAGTATTGTTCTCAATATGGCAGTGTAAGGCGATACGTTTTGTTAAAAAGTGCTACCATAGAAAAGCAAGTGTAACGCAAATGCTCACAGACGCAGGCTGGGAATCCTTGAAAGAAAGGAGATTAGAAGCTAGGCTGCGATTGTTAGATAAATTCAGAGGAAATACATTTTCGGATGACGTAATTGATATTATGCGACCCCCCTGCTACTTTGGCCGATCCAACAGTGAGTGTAAAATAAGAGATATACCTGTGAGGACAAGTCGTTTTAGAGACTTTTTCCACAAACGATACGCGATAATAATAAATTAAAGAAGTAATTCTACTCTTGGTGTTTACACCCCCTGCCACACGCCGGAAGGCGGCTTGCAGAGTACTTATGTAGATGTAGATGAATATGTATTTCAGCAACTACTTGCCATTATAATTCAGTTATCTTCTCTCCTGAATATGGCAACATTGTTGCCAAAATACCTATTGAGAACAATATTTGCAAAGCGCAATTCATATGGTGAACCGTAACCCCTACTGGTTGAAATTTTCCAATGGTTATTTTGCTCACAAACAACACCATTTAGAGCTTTTCTTGAACCACAGCTATGTCTTACCACAGCCACGTTCCTTTTCCTTATAGACCCTTATATTTTCACAATTAAGAAAACATTAAGTAATTAAAAAATTGTTACATTTATTTCACACTGGTGCTGAAACAACAGACTGCTTTTTTAATACAGATTCAAATCCGTATCTTAGGCATTATTTTATACTTGCTTTTTATACTGTACTTGCGCAGGTAAGTTATGCAATGCTTCAATTCAGTGTAGCTCATTTATGGTTGACATAAATCTCAACACAGAACAATACTAAGTAATTAAAATTGAAGAGGAATGATAATTATTTAAAATTTTAATTAGTTGAATTCATTTTCAATAGCATAAGAGGTCATACATAAAAATAACAAGATGTACACAGTATAACATGTTTATTTTGCTTTTTTTCACAATCATCTTAGCTATGGCTTTTATGGGGAAATGCAGACAATGCGAAGCATATTTTCTTACTACAATAGAGAGCAATAAGAATTATATCTTGAATTAAATCTTGGGAATCATGAAAACCCCTATTCCCTAGTCTAAATATTATGACCATGTAAAGCCTGTATATCTATATTAACCTTGTATACAAGGTGTGATAAGGAAAAAATGTGGAATATTTAAATTTTCAGGACTGTATAATTCCAATTGCCAAATTTTTTTTTGTGTATTGGTACACATGTCCCTAACAATGTAACATACATTGTTTTTTATTTTTATTTATTTTTAAGGTACCCAATAACAGCCATGCTTGGCAAATTACATTGGGCAAATAACAAATATAAATAAGACATACATACTAAATAATCAAAACAAATAACAAATAACAGTAAGTGAGTAACGTATGGGAGGAAGTGAAAGAAGTTAGGACTAGACAGAGAGGCGGGACTTCATAATGTTGGAAATGAAAGCAGACTTTGGGGAGAAAAGGTCAATGGAAGGTGTTTGCGAAGACAGCGTGTTAAATAAGTTTGGTAACCGGAAGAAGATGGATCTCTGCGAAACGGATAGTCGAAAGTAGGGGAGTTGGAGAAGGTGCGAATTGCGTGTGGAACGAGAAGGGACGCGTAAGGAGAAGGAGGAGAGGATTTCGGGAGATCTTAAAAACCCGTTGAAAATAGCGTGTAAGTATTTCAAGTCCAGTATTTCCCTGCGATAAGGAAGAGGAGAGACATTGAGTTGTGAAAGTATTTTACTTCGGGACATATTGTGAAGTTTTGGGACGCGGTGACGAAGAATAGAGGCGAAAAAGCTTAGCGGTCGGTTGAGGGAGTTGAGGGTTGAGGGGGAGGCGATGGACCAGATGGGGGCGCAGTACTCAAGAATGGGGAGGATGCAACCAGCAAGTAGAGACTTTAGTGCGAGGGGATCTTTGATTTCAGGAAAACGGTAAATTAATCCTGTCAGAGACATGCATCTGGATGTAATATGGCGCACGTGTTCCGCGAAATTGAGTTTACCGTCGAATATCACTCCCAGGTCGTTGTGGGTGCATACCTTACGGACTGGCATATCGTCAATATTGTAATGGGTTGAAAACGGTTTATTCCTAAGGGAAAATGTGAGGCAGGTGGATTTTGTGGGATTTATTTTAAGGCCCCACTTAAGTTGTTAAGGGCAGCCATTTGAAAGCTTAGTCTATTGTTGGCAATCAAGAAGATTACACGCATTTAGCTCCTTCGGTGATTGTCTTGATCTCCTCAATGTTGTCAAAACATCGTCCTTTCAAGGTTTTTATTAAGTTTTGGGAATAGAAGGAAATCACAGAGGGCCATGACCGGTGAATACTATGGTTGAGGCATCATAATGGTGTTGGTTTTTGCCAAAAATTGACAAACAAGCAGTGTGGTGTGAGCTGGTGCATTATCATTGTGCAATTGCCACAAATTTTTTCGTCACAGGTCCGATCGCTTTGTTCGGATTGATTCACACAAACGGCATAGAACTTCCAGGTAATATTCCTTATTGACCTTACAACCTGGTGGCAAGAACTCATGATGCACTACACCATTGAAATCAAAGAAAACCATGACCAGAACCTTCACATTCGATCGAACTTGACATGCTTTTTTTTGTCTTGGTTCTTCAGAAAGTGTCCATTGAGATAACTAGGCCTTAGTTTCGACATCATACCCGTACACCCATGTTTCGTCACCAGTTATGAGTAAGTTCTGGATTGTCATTGACTTTATTCAGCAACTCTTGAGCAATGTTCATTCAGTGCTGCTTTTAGTCAAAATTCATCAATTTTGGGTAAAATTTTGCTGCCATCAGTTTCATGTCAAAAACATCTGTAAAAATTGCTTGGCATGAGCCAAATGATATGCCAACCTCATCAGCAACCTCTCTGATGAGTGATTCGGCAATCGCCCATAATCATTTTCTTCACCTTTTCGATGTTATTTTCAGTCTTCACAACCCTCTTGATAACATTTGTACCACTTGTAAACACCTTCTACATGTACCTTGTAAACTTGTACTACTTGTAAACACTCGTTTTATTCATTGAACATTCACCGAAAGCAACATTTAACATTTCCAATCTGGTGCAGCACTTTATTCCATTTCTAACGCAGAATTTAATGCAAATTCTTTGTTCCATTTTATCCGCAAGTCAAAAATCCACATTCACAGTTAAACACCTGTAACCTTTTTGAGTACCAACAACAGACTAAGCTTTTAAAATGGCTGCCCTTAACAATGTACGTTATGGACATGAGTACCAATACACAGAAAAAAAGGTTGACAATTGGAATTATACAGCCCAGGAAATTAAAAAATTCCGAATTTTTTGATCACCCCTCGTATGTAAAGGAACTTTCTAGTAATTTAGTACAAAGATATAATGCCAAGCAAAAAAAAAACCTTGATACACCCAACTGCAGGCTTACCAAAACATATAATCCCTCTCATGAGAAGAGCCTCTAGCTTTTTAACAAGCTTTCATTATACATTCATCTCGATTAGAAAAGATTTATGTCTTTTCTATCTAATTTTCTAGTTCTCTAATATTAATAATCGCATTTGTGATATATAATAGTTTTTAAATGACTTTGGTATTGTTCTTTATTTGTATATGTTGAACTGTAATTTGTAAATGTTATATCTTCTCTTTTGTTTCTTTCTGTGCAATTTTATTTTTTTTGTGATGATGTCATACACCTTGTATTTATGGTCTACAACAAAAAAATTATTATTGTTATTATAGATAAGGAAGACTTCTTGAGACCCTTAAGGCAATGTTCTTTGTCAATTTAAATAGATTTGAAATTCATTGGTTTAACGCAGTGATTGCCAACCTGGTCCCTACCATTCACTGATAGGCATTTTAAGTTTTCAGGTAGCCGGTATTTCTTAGAAGATAAATCAATGGTCAAGGCTGACGACGCTCATAATTCAGGAAGTTTAAATGTGCTTTCAAAGGACCAACAATGGTCAAATGAGTTTGATAAGCTTGCATTTTAGTAAACAGTGGAAATTTATAAATTAATTTCTGCTCATCTGTTAAGAGAAGAAGCAAACAGAGGGACTGACCTGCAGCAGCTTGTGTAGCCTCCTCACCCACTGGTGGCCCAGAGACTCCATTGGATGGAACACCACCGCCACTGCCTCCCACACCACTCCCGCCCCCTCCTACCCCACCACCTGCATCATGGCCCCCTGACGATGACATCCCCCCACTAACGCCTGCCAGGGGAAGCTTTCCGGCCCGGGAGGAGCGGCGGCTGATCACATCATGGCAGATTGACAAAAAACATCAATTAAAATAGTATACAGCATAAATGAAACTACATGAATACCTATATTCAAATTAACCTAATGTCTAACTCCATCATGGGTTTCATTTCACATACAAAGAATAAATTTTTCAAGCTAATTCCAGTTACATATTTTAAGTACTTATTCCCTTGTTAGAAGTTAAACAATAAAACTAAAATTATGTTGCCATTTAATTAAACCCAATTTACTCTTTTACATCCAATTTTCCATCAATGATCATGTTACGAGTCACAAATTATCAGGAAAAATACTATACATTCCCAAAGGCTGAATCTAACAGATCCAAACAAACATGCCAAGTTCCCTGAACAATTTTCAAATATTATCAAACGCTGAAGTATGACTCTGAAATGCAAGTCTTAATTTACTATGAAACTTTTTGAAATAAATTATAATAATTCATTGAATGAGCCAGTAATTTCCACATTAAAAACTTTCATTGACAAAACTAGACCAAGGAGGGCCAATAATTATGGATCCACAACAAAAGAGATGTGTAAATGATACATTTACTGGGAGAGAGGTCCCTGATAGCATCTGATTTTGCAAATCTTATTTGGTTGAATGGTTGAATTTGGTGGTCAGTTTTGGTTTGATTTAATGGTTGAAAGATGGAAGGAAAATATACTTGATGACATATTACACTAAGGGCTTTAAAAGAAAAGCTATTTTTATATAATATAAACAACGTTTTACTTAAATAATTCCTCAATGAAAATCAACCAGAAAAAAATGTTTTCACCTTCAGCAGATACATATGCTGTGATTTCATTCCACAGCAATTGAAAAAGCCAGAAAGCCATGGTTAACTCTAAAACATAAAATTATACTTACATTTTTCAGAGATAAGCAATTACTTGATAAACACAATTTATTAAAGACAAAATTACAAGTAATACTAATACAATCATTCATTTGCTTGGCCCAAACCACTCCAAAAGTTACAAAAATGTTCAGTTTTAAAGGAAAAAAGAGCTTATAACATTGCACAGTAATCAAAAGTCAAACATTTTCCTCTCTCACACATGCACAATATGGGTTATAAAAGCAGTAAAATATCCAAAGATTTCTTCCACTTTTGAGTTAGTGACTGAAAACATACAAATTTGGTTTTGCAATTCTTTCATAAAGCAGCAAGCTCACCAAAAAACATAAATTATATTTGCTTAAGCCTCAATCTATACTGCATCATTCATTACCTTATGAATAGAAACAAAAGCTAATTCAGTACATAGTTCATTATCAAATCATGCATGATATCCAAATAATTAAGAAATGTAACAATGACAAAAATGTTGACATTGAAATTTTTATGGGTAAGTTCCTCTGTTTCCCTTTAAAGTGTAAAACCTATCATTTAAAATGGGAAAATACATCCATGTTCAACTTAACAGATTTTAAGTCTTACTAAGCTGTGACAAGAAGAAAACAATATTGTAGCTCCAGCATAAAACAAACTCTTCCAACATATGAAATTGAGAATGCAAGACAAAATTAGTATTTCAGGAAAGATGAAATGTATATTCCATTTCTTGAGAAAACATTCACTAGAACAACATGCAGGGTATAGGCTTTTAACATTTCCTTCAAAAAACAATACACATGCACTACAGCAGGCATTCAAAGGGAAAATACCACAAAACCTTCAGTTCCTTTCTAAACCTGCCTTCATCAAGGCAAAACAATCAATATTCATGAAAATTCACTCTAATATAATAAACCATGTATATGAAACCATGAACATCCAGATACCTTGAGGAGAGAAAATCACACAACCAAACATACCACACCACACAAATTGGGTTGACCAAGCAGGTGAATAAATGCACTGAGGACACAGTGAATAACATGTATTCTAGAGAATTGCAAAGGAAACAAACCTGCTGCTAGCGCAGGACCCCGTGGTGCTCTTGCTTCTAGAGCTTCGTCTTAATTGTGGTCCCTCCTGGACGTCACTAGATGTAATATCTTCACTTTTGGTAGCCGGATGGTGCTTTGTTCCGCTAGTTCCAGAGATGGTTGCTGGATAAGGAGATAAAACAACACCAATTAAACTTAGCCAGGCCACAAAATAGATACAAAAATAGCTACTAATACCAGCAAAGCCTAAATACTTCGAGAGGTTGAGAAACCAGTACCAAAAAAGCGGGTGTTGCAATGAGAGGTTTTGGGTATTAAACTACTTGGCTCCAGTGAGAATTAGGTGCTGAATGAGTATGTGTAAATATGATCACCCACCCAGACTCTTGGATGAGCTCTCTGAGACCTTGGCCTTCTTCTTAGGTACCACCGTGGATCTCCGAGTGGGTACAGGAATATGACTGGGAGACTTTGCTATTGGCACCTCAATGCCCGAATCTGTCAGCTTCACCTGACTTCGCAATGGGTACTTCTTAGTGACAGGAGCAGGTTCTGGTGGAATACCTACCAAAGACAAGGGGTCTTTTTTATATACTTTGATAAAAGACCAATCCTAACTTGAAATTTAATACTTTGAATGAATTTTCCAGGTACCTAATCAATATCTAAACCTTTAAGTTTCTTGAAAAAATTATTCCACCAATCCAATTTGCTTATTTTCAATTGCTAACTGGTTTTATTGGAAAAGCTAATTAACTGCCCAGTCAATTTTTTTGTATCTCCTTCTTTACAACAAAAATTAGCTTGTGAAGCAAGTCAAGAAAAAATATTTATCTAACGTTAAGTTTTGGTTACGTTATGGTTTAACTTTTAGTTTGAACTGCTGGTGAGCTTTTAATGACATTTAAAAAAATATTTTATCCAGTTTTTGAGAATTTTTAAAGCATTATGGTCAGGCCTCGAATTCAACAGTTAAAAGTTAATTTCCCATCTTAAGCAGCTAACTCATTCATGGAAGCTTTTGAGTTTCTCTTGGTCAGCGCCTATACCTAACATGAAAAAGAAATGCTAAGTACAAAAGAAATTCAAAGTGAATGGATCTTATAATGGATGAGTCATTTTTCTGTTTTTATATATTATAAGTGTTATTTATGTTCTTCTGGAGATTTTCTTGTCCTTAGTGACCATTCATGTCTTCATGTTACTCACAATAGCTTTCGCAGTTATTTTACCTTGGATAGATTAAGTTATGACTGTAAGTCATAACTATTCCCTGCCAATGGTAAGGGTGCTAGTCTGGAATGGTCCATTTTATAGCCCATTGCCATAGCACGTCCATTTTTCAGTGCCAAGACACCCAAAGATGCTCATTCAATTTCTTAAAAGATAAAACCTCAGAAACAGACTATCTCATAAACCAAAAATTCATTGCACACATCCTACCTCTACAAGATGTGCAATACACTAAGGTAATCAAGAAGTCTGGGATCATCATCAAATAATCAAATTAAGTCATAATGAGTTTGTATTTAAATTTGAAGGTCATAGAAGACAGCAGCTTGCTGTCAATTTACAAGTAAATAGCCATCACAACTCCTTTTTCCTGAAACTTCTTTGCAGGTAGCCTATGGGGAAGAAGTTGGATGCATTGTAGGCTACTGAAGTAATGCCTACTAAAAACCTAACTAATGATATTACATTTTTGAAGCCTCCTTTCAAAACTTTCTGTATATTAGTGATTGTATTTCCAATAAATTTACCCGTTGATGGCATTTTAGCCAAAAGCAGTAGTTAAATTAAATCTTAGGTGGAAACTACAGTGTTTTCCCCATACCTCATTATCTTTCCATGAAGTCCAGCCAGTGATGATGGATTATACATGGAAGACTTTAATGTTTCCAATCATTCTTTCATTGTTTATATAGTCTTTCTTTAAGAAATGTATGCAAGTTCATCAAAAAAGACGATGCTACAATTCATTACACATAGGAGTTTTTCTTTACCATCCAGCATTAAATTCTTGTTACAATAAAATCTGATGCTTATTTGTAATATTAGCTGATTATAAAGCAAGCTTTGAAATTCTAGGTAGCGTTTATGTATTTTTGTGGTGGTGATAACTTAAAGGGACCCACACAACACTGTCGACCATCAGTTCAACTGAACTTATATCACACAAATTTCCAATAGTGTGATATTATCAATAGCATAAAATTAGTATAAATATTGCTAATAAGTTTATGCATTTTTAGGGCTTAAAAATGACAAATCTGCAAAACATTTGTATTCCAACAATTTCAATCAACCCAACATTGAAAAATGAACAAGCACTTTATCATCCCTTAACACTTGTCTATATTAAAAAGAACATTAATAGGTTTACAGCTCGTTCTACTTTACACTCCCATAATACTCGTTATGTTGAATGCATTGATATGCCCTGACACTGCGAAGATATGCCACAACTAGCGAAAAACCTCAAGCAGCCTAAATTACTCAGCAATTAAATTTTTCAACAAATTACCTGCGAGTGCAAGAAATGCAACCACTCCAAAATTTGAAAAAATTATTCTAGNCCAACATATGAAATTGAGAATGCAAGACAAAATTAGTATTTCAGGAAAGATGAAATGTATATTCCATTTCTTGAGAAAACATTCACTAGAACAACATGCAGGGTATAGGCTTTTAACATTTCCTTCAAAAAACAATACACATGCACTACAGCAGGCTTTCAAAGGGAAAATACCACAAAACCTTCAGTTCCTTTCTAAACCTGCCTTCATCAAGGCAAAACAATCTATATTCATGAAAATTCACTCTAATATAATAAACCATGTATATGAAACCATGAACATCCAGATACCTTGAGGAGAGAAAATCACACAACCAAACATACCACACCACACAAATTGGGTTGACCAAGCAGGTGAATAAATGCACTGAGGACACAGTGAATAACATGTATTCTAGAGAATTGCAAAGGAAACAAACCTGCTGCTAGCGCAGGACCCCGTGGTGCTCTTGCTTCTAGAGCTTCGTCTTAATTGTGGTCCCTCCTGGACGTCACTAGATGTAATATCTTCACTTTTGGTAGCCGGATGGTGCTTTGTTCCGCTAGTTCCAGAGATGGTTGCTGGATAAGGAGATAAAACAACACCAATTAAACTTAGCCAGGCCACAAAATAGATACAAAAATAGCTACTAATACCAGCAAAGCCTAAATACTTCGAGAGGTTGAGAAACCAGTACCAAAAAAGCGGGTGTTGCAATGAGAGGTTTTGGGTATTAAACTACTTGGCTCCAGTGAGAATTAGGTGCTGAATGAGTATGTGTAAATATGATCACCCACCCAGACTCTTGGATGAGCTCTCTGAGACCTTGGCCTTCTTCTTAGGTACCACCGTGGATCTCCGAGTGGGTACAGGAATATGACTGGGAGACTTTGCTATTGGCACCTCAATGCCCGAATCTGTCAGCTTCACCTGACTTCGCAATGGGTACTTCTTAGTGACAGGAGCAGGTTCTGGTGGAATACCTACCAAAGACAAGGGGTCTTTTTTATATACTTTGATAAAAGACCAATCCTAACTTGAAATTTAATACTTTGAATGAATTTTCCAGGTACCTAATCAATATCTAAACCTTTAAGTTTCTTGAAAAAATTATTCCACCAATCCAATTTGCTTATTTTCAATTGCTAATTGGTTTTATTGGAAAAGCTAATTAACTGCCCAGTCAATTTTTTTTGTATCTCCTTCTTTACAACAAAAATTAGCTTGTGAAGCAAGTCAAGAAAAAATATTTATCTAACGTTAAGTTTTGGTTACGTTATGGTTTAACTTTTAGTTTGAACTGCTGGTGAGCTTTTAATGACATTTAAAAAAATATTTTATCCAGTTTTTGAGAATTTTTAAAGCATTATGGTCAGGCCTCGAATTCAACAGTTAAAAGTTAATTTCCCATCTTAAGCAGCTAACTCATTCATGGAAGCTTTTGAGTTTCTCTTGGTCAGCGCCTATACCTAACATGAAAAAGAAATGCTAAGTACAAAAGAAATTCAAAGTGAATGGATCTTATAATGGATGAGTCATTTTTCTGTTTTTATATATTATAAGTGTTATTTATGTTCTTCTGGAGATTTTCTTGTCCTTAGTGACCATTCATGTCTTCATGTTACTCACAATAGCTTTCGCAGTTATTTTACCTTGGATAGATTAAGTTATGACTGTAAGTCATTACTATTCCCTGCCAATGGTAAGGGTGCTAGTCTGGAATGGTCCATTTTATAGCCCATTGCCATAGCACGTCCATTTTTCAGTGCCAAGACACCCAAAGATGCTCATTCAATTTCTTAAAAGATAAAATCTCAGAAACAGACTATCTCATAAACCAAAAATTCATTGCACACATCCTACCTCTACAAGATGTGCAATACACTAAGGTAATCAAGAAGTCTGGGATCATCATCAAATAATCAAATTAAGTCATAATGAGTTTGTATTTAAATTTGAAGGTCATAGAAGACAGCAGCTTGCTGTCAATTTACAAGTAAATAGCCATCACAACTCCTTTTTCCTGAAACTTCTTTGCAGGTAGCCTATGGGGAAGAAGTTGGATGCAATGTAGGCTACTGAAGTAATGCCTGCTAAAAACCTAACTAATGATATTACATTTTTGAAGCCTCCTTTCAAAACTTTCTGTATATTAGTGATTGTATTTCCAATAAATTTACCCGTTGATGGCATTTTAGCCAAAAGCAGTATTTAAATTAAATCTTAGGTGGAAACTACAGTGTTTTTCCCATACCTCATTATCTTTCCATGAAGTCCAGCCAGTGGTGATGGATTATATATGGAAGACTTTAATTTTTCCAATCATTCTTTCATTGTTTATATAGTCTTTCTTTAAGAAATTTCTTATATATTCTTATAGTCTTTCTTTTGAAATTCTAGGTAGCGTTTATGTATTTTTGTGGTGGTAATAACTTAAAGGGCCCCACACAACATTGTTGACCATCAGTTCAACTGAACTTACATCACACAAATTTCCAATAGAGTGATATTATCAATAGTATAAAATTAGTATAAATATTGCTAATAAGTTTAAGCATTTTTAGGGCTTAAAAATGACAAATCTGCAAAACATTTGTATTCCAACAATTTCAATCAACCCAACATTGAAAAATGAACAAGCACTTTATCATCCCTTAACACTTGTCTATATTAAAAAGAACATTAATAGGTTTACAGCTCGTTCTACTTTACACTCCCATAATACTCGTTATGTTGAATGCATTGATATGCCCTGACACTGCGAAGATATGCCACAACTAGCGAAAAACCTCAAGCAGCCTAAATTACTCAGCAATTAAATTTTTCAACAAATTACCTGCGAGTGCAAGAAATGCAACCACTCCAAAATTTGAAAAAATTATTCTAGAGTGGCTCTTGGACAACCCTCTGTACTCCGTAAAAGAAAAGAATACTTAAATGGGAATGTCAACCTTGAAACTTGATTTTTTGATCTGTTTTTCTTTTGCACTACAATCTTTTGGCTCACTTTTCCATATGTTTCTTATCATTGCTCTGTTTTGTTTATTGCTTTTTATTATTTGTACATGTATGTTTGCAATTTTTGACAATGCCTATACCTGTATTCTTGGTCTTTGGGTAATAAAATTATTATTATTATTATTATTACTGTAAGGAAGGCAGTCGAATACACAACTTTGCTTAGATAAATATTTCTTGCCTACATAGTGTACTAAAACAAGTCTGAATGTTCTACAAAGACAGTTCAGTTGGTTCAAGAAGCCATCCAGAAAGTGAAAGATTTGGTTTGTGTCCAGGTCTTGGCAGACATTCTTCCTTAAAAATATTCTTAGGAAATACCTCATCAATAAAAGTTATCCTTTCAAATTACTATGCTCTAGGTCATAAATATGATTGCAAGTAACTTGAAGTATTCAATCTGCAGTGAATAACATGAATTCTAGAGAATTGCAAAGGAAACAAACCTGCTGCTAGCGCAGGACCCCGTGGTGCTCTTGCTTCTAGAGCTTCGTCTTAATTGTGGTCCCTCCTGGACGTCACTAGATGTAATATCTTCACTTTTGGTAGCCGGATGGTGCTTTGTTCCGCTAGTTCCAGAGATGGTTGCTGGATAAGGAGATAAAACAACACCAATTAAACTTAGCCAGGCCACAAAATAGATACAAAAATAGCTACTAATACCAGCAAAGCCTAAATACTTCGAGAGGTTGAGAAACCAGTACCAAAAAAGCGGGTGTTGCAATGAGAGGTTTTGGGTATTAAACTACTTGGCTCCAGTGAGAATTAGGTGCTGAATGAGTATGTGTAAATATGATCACCCACCCAGACTCTTGGATGAGCTCTCTGAGACCTTGGCCTTCTTCTTAGGTACCACCGTGGATCTCCGAGTGGGTACAGGAATATGACTGGGAGACTTTGCTATTGGCACCTCAATGCCCGAATCTGTCAGCTTCACCTGACTTCGCAATGGGTACTTCTTAGTGACAGGAGCAGGTTCTGGTGGAATACCTACCAAAGACAAGGGGTCTTTTTTATATACTTTGATAAAAGACCAATCCTAACTTGAAATTTAATACTTTGAATGAATTTTCCAGGTACCTAATCAATATCTAAACCTTTAAGTTTCTTNAAAGAGTTAAAAAATAGATAATAAAAGTTAACTTAAGTCGAATTAAAACAAAATTGGAAAAATTTAGTTCATTGTTCAAAGTTTAGTATCTACATTGGTCAGAGTGGTAAGAACATCTTGATGAGATTCAAAGAACATAATGATGCTTTCATGAACAAAACTCCACTTTGTTCTCATTTCACCAATCACCACATTCACATCAATGATTTTTCATCTCTCAAAATTCAATCCTGCTCTAAAGGCCCTAAACTGGAGGTAGTTCAAACTGTACACTATCTGCACCATTCTCATACCCTCAGTAACAAATACATATTTTCTGAGAATCCCTGAACCCTTTTCACATGCATATTTCCTATCTTACCTACATATTTCAATGTTACCCACTCCCCCACCTCTTAAATGACTGATTTCCTTTTCCGCATTCAATACCCTAAAACTTTCTTTGCCTTTCCTTACACCCTATTGACACACCCTCTTCCCTCCACTTCCTCCCTCTTTTTTTGGACATTTAAGCTCTAGTGTTTGCTTCTTTGGTCATTCGACAATGGCATGAATATATCAAAACCTTGTCAAGTAAAATAACCCTTTTATGGAAAAAGTACAAATACCACATTTTGTTTGTTCCAGAGCAACACCAAACCAAATGTTTAAAAAATATACAGCCATTTTGACCCAGAGAGACCACTTGCATCCCAATCTACCAAACGAACTCTTAAGCTTTAAATGATTTAAATCAAGTTAAGATCTAAGTTACTATTGACACATTGAAAAATTTATTTTTCAATAGATCTACTGTTTGAGTCAACCAAAACAAAAATATATGCCTGTTAATGAGATTCTTCCGATTTACAATAAGAAAAATAATGTAAACATTGAATGCTATTGTCTTTTGCACCCAGTAGGCTCTTGATTTCTAATTTTTCTTAAGATCAAATCATAAGTGAACAGCTTACAAAAAAACATTCATTTCTTTGTATTAACACATATTGTTTTCCTTATACTGATATTTTACATTATTCATATATTTAAATTTCAGATTTACCAAATATTCTTTTTTAAACGTACATTCATCAAATTCCAACATCTAAAATGCGTTATTCCAGTTTT
Source organism: Ladona fulva (assembly GCA_000376725.2). Lineage (NCBI taxonomy): Eukaryota > Metazoa > Arthropoda > Insecta > Odonata > Libellulidae > Ladona > Ladona fulva. Next base: position 861,908 of record KZ308414.1, read on the forward strand.
CAAAGAATAAAGGCAGCTGAATATCCAACTGAGATAAAGTATTTATTATCCTGTCTATAAGAAGGTACTTTCACATATTTTCTTTCACTTTGTTCACCGAGAAAAGGTCTTTCTTGATCATCATCTCCAGGTTCCAAAAGAATGCTATTCATTGTCATGTAAGTCCCAAATTTTTAACTCTATTTTCCCAGAGTTTTTTTTTTAATCCAACATATAGTTAAATAGTCATGTCTAATATTTATGGCTGGTCCATATGAAATATTAGCTGATGCTGACTCACTTCAAAGTCTATGGACTTCCTTTGCATGACATTTAGAATCATGCTAGTCAGGTGAAATATTCTGAGATATAGGTATGATATCTTTTACATAATTCTAAGGACACTTCTAGGTGAATATTTATTTCAATAAATGAGTAGCCCTAACATGGATTCATTAAGTATCAAATAAAAAAATCACTGCCAAGTAAGCGAATTGCAAAAATACTACTTGTATAGTAGTAATGTTGTTAAAATTACTTCAACATCTGATGTCATTTCCATCATGTGAGCCCCTACCAGGAATCAAATCTGGGATCACCTTCACACAAGGTGAACAAGCTACCCACTTGGCTATCCAGGAGCCCAGAAATACTACCTGAAAGTGATTCTGATGAGAATGAAAGCTTGGAAAGTAATGGAAAAATTATTTTTTAAAGATTTTACTGTAGTTGATTCATTTTTTCAATTAGTAAAGCTGACATTAATGGTGACTTAAAAGAGCATGACCAGGATAAAGGTAAAAGTGTCTGCTTGCATATTGTGCACCTAGGAAAAATCCCAAGGAAACCTAACTTTAAAAAGCCTGACAGAACTAGGGCATTACGTAGAGTACACCAATTATTTTCTTACAAAATATATGAACGTGAAAATTGGTCAAAATATTAATAATGATACAGGACATTCAAAGCTACAGGTAAGTTAAAGCTGGAGTTAAATAAACCCAGCAGTAATCAGTAGATGTGTATTATGAATCCATGAATGTTTGAAAAAAATTAAAATGCTGTATTAATATATCATATAATAATAATGTATTATAACTGAATATAATACAGCTCGAATATACGGTGATTCTACATTATAAGCACTCCAGATTTAGAAAAAAGGGGTCTTCATCAATTTTTATGTTGATCTATTTCCTTATGAAAATTCATTCAATTCATTGTTTTTATTATTGATTCTGCTCCACTCTTGTTAAGGGTGTTATCAGCTGGCATACATATGACATATGAAATATACACTGCCATTTAATCAGTATTTCCAAATGTGTCCTTGAACATTACTCAGTTCACATCAAAATTGTATTATATACCTATGATACTCTATCAGACTCTCTTTAGAATCACCATGAAGTTTCTGTAGAAAAATCCTTCTCCTCTAAAGACTTACATTTCTCACCATTAAAAGGATTTTAAGGTCCAAGACTAGCTTCTTCTTACTCAAAAATATTTTTGTCAATTAGTTTTGAATTTCACTTGTGATGTTTCCAAGTTATTTAGATGTTGTCATCACCATGTCATGATTTATAACTGAAACCATGGGTGGGGAATAAAATTTTCCAAGAAATTAGATATCAATGTATTCTAGAATGAGTAAAATTTGCTTCTATACTGCAAGCTGAGGAGTGATTAGATACCACTAACCCCGAAAAACTGTTTCCCAATCAGTTCATACAAAGCTCTATATTGTGAGCAATAATTAGAAAAGGAATATAACCTAACATAACACAAATACACGGGGATACTTTGAGGCTTCAAATTCAGACCTTTGGTAAAAGACCCTATAAAATTGAAAGGGGGTCATTAGGAAACCTAAGTAAGCTTCCATGTTGTTCAAAAGCCTATCTTTCAAACCTGTGCTATTTTACCTGATAGATTTACCTAAAATGGAATTTTAATGCCCCCTGGGGCCCTAAAATATATGTAAATAGTGAAGAAGCTGAATATATCCACATGGGCCCCAAGTGAACATCCAGGTTGCCAGTAAAAGAATGAGCATCTCAGTTCACTCATTCCATGTTTCCCTAGATTTATAACTGAAGATAATTGAACCACCTAAAGTCGAAAACAAGGTCAATTTTGATTTTCTGCAATCTCTTTTCTCATCATGCTTGTTGCAGTCACTTATGTATAGGTGGACAGTTAAACCAGAAGGATGGGAGGGGTTATTTTGACCCATTCTTAGAGATCAACATAAAATTTACTACCGTATTTTCTGGTATATAACACGCACTTACTAGATAACACGCATTTTTAAAATCTCTTCAATGTGATAATGTATAGATAACATGCATTTCAAAATTATTATTATGTTGACGAGAATGTTTTTTCACTACTGTAATATTTATGATAACTACTCTTGTGTTTTGAATAGAATTATTTGATTACGTTAACATTTACAATATGTTGGTTTTAATAAAATCGCCCTAGTACTACGTGAATATATACTCCGTGACTTCCGCGATATATGACCTGAGTTGTTTAGTCATTCGTTTCCGAGTTCAATATTCAAGATATTCAATGAAACAAGATTTTCCGTTATATATCCACACTATTATTTTTATCATTTTTCTATATTTCTTGTATAGATAACACACGGGGTATCTACCTGAAAATACGGTACTAATTTATAATTTGATTCTTTTGAAATTTTGCATTTTGACTAAAATTTTACTAAGATGGGAAATAACTCTGTAATATTTGTTGCGCAATTTTTTAATGAATTTTATAACTAAAAGGACAGTCATTTAGACCCATAATGTCAGTCTGTATTGAAGACAAGTTTTCCCACCATTCTCTTCTCCTGCAGACCCCTAATTCTTGTTTACATTAAAAAAAACATAAAAATATATTTGGATCAGAACTGGAAGCCTTTTCCTATTATTTATGTAAATTATTGCAGATTATGAAAATTTTGCAAAACTTTTAAATTTTCTTTGACAACTGAAATTTACATTCAGAAGTGACAGAGGATCATTAATTGGCCACTTTCATTCTATCGTTGC
>KZ308415.1:0-34135 GCA_000376725.2 Ladona fulva
AAATTCTAAAATCATTCGTACATACATTAATTGTGCATTTCTTTTAATACATAATAATACCCGATGAAAAGAATAAGAAACACTTTTACACGTTACCACAGGATAAATTTAACGAAACGACCTAGGTTTCGACGCGTCGCGTCATCGTCAGGTGATGACGCGACGCGTCGAAACCTAGGTCGTTTCATTAAATTTATCCTGTGGTAACGTGTAAAAGTGTTTCTTATTCTTTTCATCATGAATAGCTACCACAAAGTTGAGGCCGAAGTAGTGGATTTTGATCATAATACCCCTTAGTCCTGAGAACATAGTCGTGACTTCCCTATCATTGATTTATGTTCCTCCTTCACAACATAAGTAAATTCATCTTTCACAAAAACCAGTCATTATCTCTCTATTTTCCCACTCCGTTATTTTCGTGCCTCAGTCCCATCACTACAGTAGATACTCTTCACTGTTCTTTGTGAACCCCTTTCTTCTGAGTTTTAAATTATTTCTAGGATACACTTATTCAGGATTCAGATCCTCAATGAGCGCATCATTGCCTTACTTATTATTTTCTATGTGCCTTCCAAAGCTACAATATTGAAAACATTAATCCGTATTTCTGCTCTACAGCTAGCAAAGACAGCTCACCCTGCAAGAATTTTCTTACTTTTAGGTGAAATAACCATAGGTCACCAGTTCCATCTGCTAATGCATTTTTGTTATTTCATTGCATGATTCTTGTGGCAGATTATTTTTCATTTTGATAATTAATCAATTAATCACGTTAATTCTTATAGTTGACAGTTGTTATCATATATACTGAGAAGACCATCAGCTGTTTTTCTGCGGAACTCTGGATTAATACTAAATACATAAAAACAAAACTTTATAAAAGAGAAAACTTTATAATGACTTCATAATCAATAATACTGTAAACATTAACCATAGCATAATAAATCTTATATGATTTAGTAAATGTTTACTACGGACATTAATTTTAATATTTACTAAATTATCAATCATTATTAACTTAAATATCAGGTTTTGGAGGGCCAGGATGTTTATCTTATTTTTAATATTTATATATTTTCCTGTACTGTAACTAGTCAATTGTTGGTTTCATTAAAATTAAATATATACAACGTTTATTACAAACACAGATATATCTAACATAACCACACGAGTAATGTAAAATTACGTAGATTAAACAGTACATGCTGAGAGCGTTTAAGGTTTATTTCCATACATAATAAGTTTTGTTATCCATAAATTTCTGTTTATTGGATCACAGCTTATAAATTTTGTGACCAAGATCCAATTACTTTTTTGCAACAATTCAATTTAATATCTTAAATAGTTTTTGTTAACTTTGTATATTGCTCTCACATTGTATGAGTGATGAAACTGCTAAATAAATTGCAAATGATTATAAAAAATAAATAAACATTTACTAAACCAAAGCAAAATTCCTGTAGTTAAAAGCTAATGTTTACTTTAAACCAGTTTATTATTTGTAAATAATTCTTAAAATAATATATATCTTGAAGTATTAACGCAAAATTTGAAGGATATCTTTCTGGTGAAGGTCAAAGGGTAGGTATGAATGTGAGTGGCTTCAACGAAAACGCGGAGGAAGCGAATGAACTCACTTAAGTATTTTAATTTTAACCTCCGTCTCAATGAAAACTGAAAAAAACTTCAAATATCTAAAGCGTTTCAGAATAGAAATCACGATGATAACCACAAAGTTACGAAAAGATAGCGCCGAATCGGAATATATTGAGTATTTATTTCCAGATGTTATTACGACCAACCTAATAACGGTAGATGAAGAGACCTCGTACAACGAAGGACTTTCGAAACCTTTCTAAAAGACACATATGAATGACTTCATTTTAAAATTGAGATAGGTTTAACGCTCAAATAGGTGCAATCAATATCTCTTTTAAGGGAATCCATTGGAGAGAGCAAAATGATGTGAAAACCATCTTTGATTCCAGGTTATTTTTAACTGCAGGAGGATCGGTAATATTTTTCTACTCATCATCAGGAGAAAAGACAATAATTAATGCTTTAACTTTTCTTTTAACATTAATTTCTACTTGATTAAATATAGGAATGTTTCGCAGAATCACAACCTTCCACAAAACTTCCCTATGTACTAACCCTTCATATTTCAGGAGGAGATTAGGATTTGTGACACTTGATTACAAATTAAGAACCTTCATGGGGAAATTTGTGACAGAAGGGGTTCAGAAATTCCAAAAATTCTGTGACATTAAAAGATGCACCTCGTGGACTGTAATACACGAGAATTCTCGGGCTCAACAGGTCGTGGACCCCGCCCTACGGATGCATCCTTCACGCTTTTACTCTTTAGGCATGGTTAAGTTTAACTGTGGCTCTGAAAACTACCCTGGAACTGAACAGACACTTAAGGTACGACTCGCCCTAAGAATATAAAGAATGACTCTGCAAAGTAATCGTCTCGAAGGCTAGTTGGATCGCCATTACCCACCATTGGGCGCCAACAGCTTCGGAGAGAGATCGAGGCTTACTAGGAATGATGAGTTAGATAATTTGCCATCACAGAGCCAGAATGCCGTCAGCGGTGAAAGTCTACGTAATTACAGCACCATGACCCTAGGAATAATAATTTTCATAGCATTCGATATTGAGTGGTCAAGATGAAAGCGATTGTTCAAGATGATGCGATTATCATGGTAGTGATTCTCACACCTCAGTAGTTTTCGTGTTACCACGTTATTACACCTCTAACAATCTCAACAATGTACATAATTTTAGGGCAAAATACGGCTTTGCAAACCTCGCCAATTTGTTGTCGACAATAAATGTCTCAAATTCTGTAATCCTTAATAGAGGTAGCAAAACGGATTACGAACTGCTTCTGCAAACGTGACGAAGAACCATTCTATGTAATTATCGTCTCACAAAATACACGAATGAAATAAATTACGTACGCAAGTACAAGAAATGAAATTTAACTAAACCTTCTTGTTCTAATAAGGCAATGTTTATTTCCAGTCTTTACTTGGACTCTATCTCAAGAACAATAGGTCATTTCACAAATATAAGAAGCTACTTGTGTGTATATTCCAGGTTTTCACTAATGACTCACATGTAAGAATTTAAAAACTGTAAATAAATTGTAAGCAGTCATATTAGGCCGGATTTGTGGAATGACACTATGTAGAAGCGAACAATATTTTGGCAATTACAGCTTTTTCATTCGGACAACCGGTTTCGGCACCATTAATAGGTGATGTTGGGGTTGTACCCGAAATTAGTCGTCTAAATAAAAAAATATCGTGGAAATTACCAGGTTGTTCTTCACTACTTTGTACCCAAAATATGCAGATAAACGTAAATATCGCCCAATTTTATAATTAGATACCAATGGGACGGAGGACTGTGTACAACTAACGTACAGAGAAAACTGGAATACTGAGGCAAAACGTTGACGGTTTGCAAGGATATGCATATTACGAGAAGCATGAAACATTGAATTAGACGCAAAAATTCGCACAATATGGAAAAGACAAAAGTTTGAGACGCATCATTCACTTCAATTTACGAATGAATTTTAGCCTCCAGGTAACTTCAATTTGATGCTGAGCTATTCAACAGCGATTTCGGAATTGAAAACAGAAGTTATTGTCTACGCTCAACAATGAAAGCAGCCTTATTTAGAAAACAAATAATCGGAGAGTTTGTAAACTTCCGGTTCCTTCGGGGTATCACGTCAAATGGGAGGCTGCAAACGCAACTCAGATCGTAAATTTCCGCGCACGTATGCATAAATATAATCTTGCGCAAGTCAAAGGAGACGCAGCTCTTTATCTCTTCGTTGTGAAACAGAGATTCGGCCCCTTGGAGATAACAAGGGAGCTAAACACAGAGAAGGAGTCAGGTGAAGTTATTCACCGCTTGCTCTCCGCTTATGGTTTGCTGGGGATGTCGAGCGGTAGAAGAGAATGACGGACCGAACAATCGAATGCGTTGCGTGAATAGGCTCTCGCCGCTTCCACCTTTAAATCATTCAAAGGCAACTAGGCTCATTCTTCTCCCATGCAGACTCAATCCGAGGCAAAAGAGCGATTTACAGGTAATACATATCGCCACAGGCTCTCATATTCAACGATTTACTCACCACGAATGATCCCTCGCATCCGCCTCAGCCCCACAGAGCCATACAGATAACTTATTTGAAGAATTTTTCATCCCATATTAAAAGGATTAAAAAAGAATAGCATGAACTCGATAAGTTAAGTCTTTGCATTGCGGAGTGTCGCAGCTGAATGGAAAATAACTTGTCGTTAAACACAGGTTGTGATAATCAAATTTGATCAAGAAATTAAGAAAAAAATTGCATTATACGGTTGAACGTAGGATGAAACCTGCTAAAATTTGGTGCACCTTGTTTTCCTTTTGGATCGCTAGTTTAGGTTTTAATCAACTTTTGGAGAGAGTGTAATCTAACTTCGGTGCGTTTTTATAAGTAACAAATAAAAGTATATTTTCCTTGTTGTATGGGTAATGACTTCTGCAAACAAACACGGCATTTACATTTAATCTCTTTTTAATCATTAAAGAGATTTGTGAATTACAGACTTCCTTAAAGGGTTACATAAATATTTGCATCTGAATCGGTCTATAAGGCGACAATAACATATTGTAACCCTGTGAACAGCTATACTTTATCACAGAAGGATACAAGATAAGCAATGCACATGTCTTATTTATGCTCTATGTCACGTAGACATCTAATGGATAACGTTAATTACACCACCAAGAAACGTTATCGGTAAATAAACAAATACAGGAAGTAGAAAAGGTGAACCAGTACTCTATTCAACTTCATAACTAGGAGCGACAGTTCACCTTTCACCAAGCGAATACGCCAATTTCCTGTTATGTCGCAGTTTTCATCGCAGTTTATAAAGCTTTAGGTCTGCTATCCGATCTACGGAGCTTACTCGTTAGAGTCTGTGTTTAGACATGTTAAACACTGTCCGTGAAACATGGTGGATGAAAATCTTCCTAGCGATAATAAACGAAAGAATTAGAAGGCCCTCACTAAGGAAAGGCTTCTGAGTTTCAATTCCAACCGAGAGCGCGGACATTGAAAAAAATAAATAATCGCGTTTCCATAAAAAAATTCAATTTAATGGCGATGTATCTCGTGGGCGTGACATCTCCGGCGACCGCTGCCATAAATTCTGAGAGCATGCAGATAAAATTTATTGTGGGCAGCGAGGACGTCGGACGGAAATAAAACGGAAGGTTAGATATCAATGGATTGCCTGAGGGAGAGGGAGCTTGAGGAGAGGGTTGAGTAAAAACAGAATGGTGATCAGGTGAAGTACCAAAGTAAACAAAAATCGAGATCAAAGAACTAAAAAACGAATGAAGTATGTTACTATAGTATGTATCAGAAATTAAGCCCGAAGATAAGGGAATAAAAATCGACAGATATGAGTTAAAACGAAGCGCAACATAATTTTAGTTTCGTGTTGAAGTAATGCTTTTAAAGGTTTGTTTCAGAACAACAAAATCTTTCAATTATGGGAGAAAAACAGCTTTGCTAATCTGATTACGCTATGTTAGCGCATCTTCAGCATTTCAATAGTTTCTTCCTTTAACAAACCCCCAACCAAATTTTAGTCTATAATAGTCTATAAAACTCATCGAAGGGTAGAATTTTGGAAACCAGGCGACAAAAAGTCTTACTAAAAAAACTCGAATTGAAATTAAAATTATGGTTATCGTATTTTTCATACACTGAATTCACACTACTTTTGTCATTGACTAAAGCCAATGAAAGAAAACGGATAGTAAGGAATTGAAAACATATTGCTGCCGAAAATTATCCAAATCTTTCGCGCCGATGACATTTCAGTAAGGAAATTCTATCCTCCCATTACACAAACGCTCTGACGTATCCCGCAGTTTCCCGTTCCATGTTTCGTGTGTATTTCAAATGGGAGATTATTTATGGCGCACTGGCGTCGAATCCAGGACCATTAGTGAATCATTAATTCCGTTCATATTACTAAATTGCGAACGAAAGAAACGTAAGTTAAACTTGCAAAAACTCTTACCGATATAATTATCACGAGAGATAACTTCGCATTTATATGTCAATCCATTACTGAGAAAAAGCAGTTTTACAAAGTCGACAACTTTTTATTGCGTGACGGAAATAATCTGAAACTCTTTGTTCTTAACCAGGAATAAGTATTCAAATGATACATCAAAATTTAGTTTCGATTACATAAATACAGTTTGAAAAATATAATTTCAAAGGAAATACTCCTTTAGAAGCCAGGGATAAGCGGGCATTTTTTACGTTTTACCTGTGATAAAATACCAACCGGAAAAAAGAAAATAATTGCATTATGTGGTTGAACGTAGGATAAAACCTGCTAAAATTTGGTGCGCCTTGTTTTCCTTTTGGATCGCTAGTTTAGGTTTTAATCAACTCCAAACTCGAGTATCCGACAGTAGACACTCTTTAAGGGAAATAAACTTTATCTGGTGAGATACATCCTTAATCTTATGCAACCACGTTAACGCTAGATAAATGGCATGTTGACCTTCAGGAGCTCAAGAATGAACAACACTGCATAGCAGCACGTGGACAAGGTCTCCCCACACTACAAAAAAGTTAGGATTGTACCACACCTCTATGGAGTGTATTGCGCATTAATCAGGCGGATATCAAAGGAAATATGCATCTCATCAATTAATGATACATTACAAATACTGGCAGAATATATGACGAAGGCATCGTATGAGTGAACTATGATAGTTTGTTCCAATTTTATACGTTCCGCGAACTCTATATGGCGTCCTTGCTCCCGCGGTAATGGTAGCGATATGTTTATTTATTCGATGAAAACGCAGTTCCCATTCTGCGAATTGTTTACAGCAAGGAATAACGGGCTTATCACCCAGGATGGAAATGTGAGACTGTGAGTGGTGTTAATATTCCTGTGCGGCAAAGCAAGAATACGAAATGAAATTTTATCAACGACCCTGATATTCGCAAAAATTTTAACTTCACCTAGTATGAAGTCCACAATTAGGCTTCACGTAATATGAAGGCCTTACAGTTCATATTATCAGAAGCGTAAAATCGTTTCAATAGTTTAAACTTGTATGAAATTAAACATGCCTCTAGCTTTCCTAGAATATTGAGTTCATTCCTCTCGATCATTAACATCTAAGGTTGTGTGAAATCAACCAAAATTCAATCTTCCTCTTCTGGTACAAATTAGAAAGATATATATTTATGATTTTAGCAATAAGTTTTAAAAAGCTACAGATTTTAATGAGGCCTAAATAGGGTATTTAATATTATTTTATTTGATTATTATTATGAGCAAAAAATGAAATTTTCGTGTTTCTACCAAATTCTCCACCTTTCTATTGGGCCCGTTAGTTTTTGTTTGTTTCAGTTCCAAAGAAAGTTTTAATTTTTAGTCTTAACATGCTACAAGATTTTCAATGAAAAGGATATCCTACTCTACAGTAAAAATAATAAAACTACAGAATGATTTACTAATACGTATACTTTGCTCAAAAACATCTGTTTCCTAAATTAAGGAATACATTGTAAATTTTGGCGAATTTTATTTATTGAAGGAATCTGGAATCGTATCAGAATCGGAAGTTTAGCGAAGCATGGGGAATTGTATTGTAAATTTTATTACCATCCCATGTAATGAATAAAAAGCTACGCGAACGTACGTATGATTGAGATACTATGCCTAAGTAAGGATGATTAAGATGTGCGTCAATAGACGGCAAGTGAGCTTCCATATACGTTCTCCATTAACTGGCAGATGGCAGATTTTTCAAAACACACGCATCATATTCATTACTTTTTTCATATTTCGCCGATAATTTAGCCTGTTTTAGTAAGCTCTTCAATTAGTCACTAAATAAAACATTACAAACTTAAGAAAAACTTTTCTATCTTTACCTCTTCGAAATATAGGAATGACACGAATAAATTGAAACAATTCCGCCTGATGAATTGATCCAAGGTTCTCAGGATTTTCGTTCTCCTTTATCATTACCCACTCGTCCTTGAGTACAGAGATTACACGTCGGAGAATCATGTGAGGGATAACAGATACAATAGAATCGCTTTTACGACTCATCATTTATTGAGAATCGCATTCCCTTTTTGGCTCGGGAATTCTTAGAAGTGCAATCACCGGAAATAGTGTCAGGAGAGGCGTTAATGAGATAACTTCCGACGGACACCTGTCCAAATGTTAAAGCTATTTTCTCCAGCAACGTTGTTTTTTGTGGATGTTGAGAGAACTTCACAAACTTTCAAACTGCGATAGAAAGATACGCGCTAAACACTTATCTGGCCAATGTCATGGGAATTTTTCGTCACTTCTTCGATAAGAATAGCGCGACTGTTATATCGGGAGGAACGAATATTTCGGACTTCAACAGAATTATTTCACCTCTTAGAAAGTGGTCGCATGAGAAAAATGAATGCAACCTATGATTTAAACTAGGATAAGATGTTTCGTAAAGCAAGAATGGAGTATATAATAGATAATCTTTCTATTAAAAATGCAGCAGTATTATTTTTTCATGTCAGAATGTAAGCACTCTAATTTATTCATGAAATCTCGCGTGTATTGAAACAAACTTTTATTCCTAAATATATAATCTACATATTTACAAGTTTAACGCAAGACTGCGGGATATACTCGTATGTATTTGTATATATAATATTGAATACTTCTGACTAATGTATTTTAATGTAAGGTAATTTAACGAAATATATTTCAACTTGTAGAGACCTGGCTTGTGGACTATCTGCAAGGATTCAACTTGAGAGTGCAGTAAGGATATTTTCGGAAAAAATAATATGGATCTAATCCATTTGATGTTGTCAATGTTTTTTCTTTCTCCTGCTCAAAATATCATTCTATTTTGCCCGCTCATTCCATCCTTCAAAGAAAAANTACTTCTCTAAATTCATCACAAAACACAAGACAGGGATCACAATGGCAGGAAAAATATAGATTCTCCCTTAGAAGGGGAGTCTAGCTTTTTCTACTCCGGAAGGGATGTCTGGCTTTTATCAAGATATGTATATAACACCTATTGATCGAGAACTTGAAGCCAACCGTCATTCTATTGAGCCTAAAAAGACGCTCCACTTGCATCGATCTCTGCCGTTAATAAAATTTAAAGCGCACGCGACGTTCCTTCGTTTCCGCCTAATGGAGTCGCTCAATAAATAACGGAAGTCTTTCGATGCAATTTGAAAGTGAGAGTCCGTCTTCAGAGGACTGAGATATCGATTATTGGAATAAAGCGACCTGGAGGAGAAACAATGTCCAACCGAAAGAAACTTTTGACAGCTCGATCTTATCCGACACAAATTTACCATTCTCAAGGACGCTTGTTCTCCCGAGGATTACGCGACGCAACCTTGAAGCGGGCGAAAGACGCCCGACTCCGTACGCTAGTTAGAAATCATTTCTTTTTTTGCCACCTGACGCATCGCCAGAGGGTTTGCAAGCTTAGCGAAGCAAGAAACTCCCGGCGCCTCGGTTGAACCTGGCGCGAGAGTTCGCTGACAATTCAATCGACTTGTCTATCGCGTGACTGCATAACCTATGTTTCAATGTCTTTTTATCAGACTCCGAGAAAGGAGGAGGAAGTGAACAGCGCTAACACTCCGCCCACAAACAGCGATCGAACGTAATTATATTACAGCCCATATGCGCCCAGAGAAAAAAACCCTCGATCTACATGTCAATGGAGACCTGACCGTGGCAAGCGATGAACGGTTGCTATTTCACCGCTTGTGATTCAAATAGCTACCGGAGATGCGCGGGTGTCCTTTGTAAACTATCCATGGGTATTATTCAAAAGCTATAAAGGTAATGAAAATTGTTTTTGGCTCTTCAGTATATTTTTAATTCCTGTACACTTTTTCGGGGCTTCACTCGAATTTACTTCGCTTGACGTTTTTCTTGCAGCTGGTCCACGATTACTTAGGTTTTTCAATAGAATTTCAAATATTTTACAAATAGACAGCGTTATCCATGTTTCACATTTTTAGACTTGGTTTTCATTAATTTGGAATTTCTACTTTATGAAACGCCATTTTAATATTTTTTTCTTACCAATTTCACTAGAAAAGGTTTTTATTTCTTCTTCGATATTCGTTGCAGGTGATACAACCTCCATATCTCAGTGTCACGGAGAATAACGTTTTTGCCAACAACCTAAGAATACGGCTAAAGGAGTATTTCCCAATTATCAGCAAAACAGCCGTTTCTCCGATTTCTTGTAGGCGATGAAAAATTAAAGAAATTCTTGAATTCAAACCCTTTATCGCATTTTTCGTTAAGTAAAACGAAATTCAGCTTCGCCATTATTCTTTAAAACGAATAACATTACCATAAGACTAAGCATAGAAATTCTCATTAACGTGCTACATACAGTTACAAATTTTTTAGATGTACGACGGCTATCTGTTTTTTGCTCCAAGAAAGTATTACAATGGATGGATCGCACGTTGAGTGAGTCTACATGATATATTTACAGAATACATGTATTAAATAACGTTCGCCATCATAAAATTGAGAAGTCTACCCATCATTCATTGAAATTTATAGAAATGCTACTTCTGATGCAATATTTCGTTTATTCTTGCCATAGAGAAGCGACTGATTTTTCCATGGCACGCATTTTTAGATATTTTACGGAAAAATTCGATCTTTTATTCACGTAATTCCAAGTGGGGGCCTCGAACTTGACGCTTAGGGTTTCTGATAGCGTAAATCCGCACCAGGCTATGCCTATCGATATTGCTTGCTATAATATTATAACCGAGTCATTTAAACACCAGTACTCACAGAGCATTATACGGGAAATCATAAGGAAATGTGATAAATAAAAGCTGAATACATTCGAATCGTCTGCTATATTTCACATAATATAAGAACATGCATAAATATATTTCTCGCGAACTCATTAGCTGTAAATAACGCGTTTATAAGCCGTGAAATAAGGTACTAACATTAGACTTATATGGATTCGAATTCCCTTACTCTAATCTCTAATCCCCTTACTCTCTTGTAGCATTCGTTTTCCACTGTAATTAACGCTTAAATGCCGTCAAAACATGTTTAATGATGAAGACTCGTTCATATCCAATTAAACTCAAACTTTCATATAACTATATTCTTAACAGTTCAACCACTTAGTTATCTTCAGTCGAATACACCTTCTTAGTCGGTAAACCAATTATGAGCAGTATCTAAGAGCTTTAAACACATCGCCAATTAGCGATAGACGAGGAGGTCGCCTTCGACTTAAAATAGAGCTACCAAGAAAGCAAGAAATGTATCGGGGTAATAAACCCGTATTTATGTACCATGAAAACCTGGTAACAGACATTCACTTATTCATCTTTGATTTCTACCCATTTTACTACCAGCAGTTCATTCAAGCGAAACAAAGATTTTCATGACGCTATTCGCAGCTAAGCTCGATAAGAAAGCTGCGTCGGTCAACGATTCAACGCCTACTCAAACAATAGGCGGATCTTTCTTCCTTTGCAGAACGGTATTTTTCGGAATGAAGTCATCAAATTATCGACACCGTACGATTTTGCGCTGACTGATGAATCATGGTTTACGTCATTAAGCGAGCTGTCTAACGTCATCTCCCGCATTTCTCGCGGCCGAAAGTCACATTTTCACCTTATGAACTCATCTAATGCAAAATATTCTTGACTGCTGCGGTTGGATTGCAAATAAATACGGTTTTTGGATAATATTCATGATGTCTATTCGCCGAATCAACGGTATTTTACTTCCGACGTTTCACATGGGAATTGGATATCACTAATTGGTTACTTAGGAGAGAGGAAGTTTAGAAGTTCACCTAAGACAGGGAAGAGAACAGAATTTGGAAAGAATCTCCTATCGTCACATTAGAAGAAGTTTGAGGTTTCACTGTGTAGCGATTACCCACACACTGCGACACTACTTGTTACGAATAAAAATTTACTATTTCCCAAAATCCAAAAAAATGGCATTGATATACAGAAATTCATTTGATCGAAAAAGTCTTATAATATTATCCGTTCGCTGTTGTTCCCCTTAAAAGCCACATTCGGAGATTAAATAATAGGTTATAGCTATACAATTTTCACTGGAGATACCAAGACTACTGGAACAAATCGGTTTGCAAACATCGAAACTAAAAATTTCATACATTCTACCATCGTTATTTCATTATTATCCCGATAACCGTTTTCAAATTTAAACACTGAGCGGTTTTATTTAAATTGAAAGTGAAAAATAAAATAGGAAATACATTTGCAAGTTTTAATAAATTCGCAAAGACGTGGCTTCGTAAATTTACGGCATAATTCGTGTGCGCCACCTGTTCTTACATTAAAAGACCGCTTCATGTGGAATATTCACAGGATCTCCCTTCCAGCACATAATTAAACCTGTGGTATTAGTAGTAAGCTGTAGCAAAAGGGCAACAATTATAAAAAAACTGTTGGCTAGGTAATGGTTGCTGATTTCTAAACAATATTTTGGTATCTTAAATAAAATATCGTTTTCGCGGCAAAGATCTAATTAGATAAGGGATTAGCATACTTTCCCTTTTTGGAGTAATCGTAAAATTAAAAATTTGTGTGCGCTGCAATCACGAGTTTGACAGTTGGCAACGCAATTCATGAATCACAGATTCGTCCGATTCATTCCCTCGACGTCGAAAACAATCGCAATATCGATTCATGTGGCATCGGACACAATCGATCGACTTTGTTAGGTTTCCTTGGCAAGGTGAAATTTCCCAGGTTAAGTAGCACATTCATCGCTGATTGATAAAATAACACCTATTCAAATCAAACTTATTGGCGATGGGAAGATTTGCTTATGTGTCAATCGTTAAGTATATACGAATAACTTTTCCTTCGTGTCTGACTCGAGAAGCTGATATGACTGCAGTTAAGAGCTATATGCTATCGAATTTGTCTCTGACAATCAGTTACTTAGAGAAATCTTTTCCTGAATTACTTATCTCAACATTGGACCTTTCTTTCTTTTATGGCCACGTTTTTAACTTCCACATTTCCTGAGCAGATAGGGGTGGTTCTTACGTTACTCCCTCCGCTTTTGCGTTGATGACGCAAGAAATACGATGGTCGTTCTCTGATTTTCCTATCTTCTTCGCCTTCGTCTTTATGACCTTTACCGAACGTCGCTCGTTAAATATACAATAAAGGCTATTTTATTTTTGGGAAACTTGTAACACGCCCATCAGCTAGCTTCGGATTGGACATTTTACTCGCGGAAAGATCGTGCCAACTTCAGCTTTATTACTATTATCTTTCATGATGTTTTGAAGAATTGAAAGAGCTAAGGGATAGGGCCAAATATTACGAAGCCCATACATAACCAATTTGTAGAATCCTTAGTCACGCTGCGGTCACTAACGCGTGAAATCTCCGCGGGATTAAACGTATTCAATATGGAAAAATCACGAGATCTTATATTATGGATGTACATACATTAATGATTCATAAAGAACTACCTACGACAACGTGATCCCGAGAAATATTCTATTGCTCATAAATTCCAAAGATTAATTACATGACGATAAATACATTCTTTCACTAGAAAGAAATCTCTCTCCCGGTAAATGATCTGGATAAAATCCTCCGGTTGTCATTCGGTTCTCGGGAAACAACCCTGGAGATGGCCACCGAAACGCGTTTCACGAGGTCTCAACCGACTGACAACCCACGAGTACTTTCTCCATGCTTTTACTAGTTTTCACGGATACGATTTTTTAAAAAAATGCATTTATAAGAAATTTAAGTTACCAAATGCACCTAAAATAAAGGTTAACTAAATAAAATTACTAAAATAATTAGAACGAAAGCTGCCAAATGCTTTTCCACAGAATTACACAGATTTTTCACGAAAGTTAATGATGAGAAATATGCGCAGAATTATTTTTCCTAGCTCTCCACAAAAGGATTGAAAAATTCATGAATTGCATCGGTAAGCTTTTAAATCCTACTTCAAGCTTTATTCAACGAGGATTAATGATATAATTAGAGAAGAGTTAACTAGGTGGAACTCAACTACAATGGAAATTTATTTTACAAAGTAAAATAACAATAAATTGATAAAAAACATAAATAAATGCATCCGAGGGTTAACGATTTAGTTCTATTCAAATTGTATCATATGCATGGAAGAATCAGCAGGTGGAAATCAGTTTCACGGTAATAGTTATATGGTCATAAATTTAAATGGGAACGAGTGGGCATAAAAACGACAATAAAATACTTCTGTTTACACAAGAACAACATGGTATTAAAGCACCTTACTAGAAGATATCTAAAACTTTACCCGAAAAGATTTGAAACGAGGAGAAAGAAACTTCGACCCCGATAGAGTAATATATAATAATATAATAAGCAAATTTATGAATTTACATAACTTTACTGAAACCAAATCTTCCGGGCAATGGTCCCATGCCATGCTTTTTCTCTATATATTAATAAATAGGTACCAGAAATTTACTCGATTAAGGAATTATCCACTTTAACGGGAGTTTTATTACATTTTAAAGGAGATGAACTTCTAATAACGGTCACTTCAAAGAAAATTCGCCATGACCCAAATTAAGCGGACCCCTTAGCTCATTCTAGACGTCAGATTGAAACCAACTTCATCCCCTTATCGCGATGGAAATGATGATGATGGTTGGGCGCATTTGAGATGCGTAAGAGGCGTAGAACGAAAAAGAAAAAAGGAAACAGATGGTTGGATAAAAAAGGGATATAATTGAAGATATGCATAAAACGAAGGTAGAGGAGAAAAGACAGAGAAGAAAGATAAGAAAGATAAGAAAGTTGCTAAATGATAAAAAGAGCAGGGTTTGTTAATAGGAAGTAAGGGAACGGGATTTAAGATGGAAACTTGACAGCAAATGCACATATGAAGGGATTCAAGAATGAGGTATGTATGCATGATGAAAAAATGAAGTCATTGATGCCGTAAAGTCATTCTGGAGGAGTCTCGGTGGATATCAACTGATCGGGGTCCTGGCTACCAAATCTTAACGAATGAAATATTTATCATTCGTCTTTTGGTACGGGATAGAGAAAAATGTATCTTTTATATACTTTTGTCAGTCTTGTTCATGGCTGTGATGATATGAAAGCTACTGAGGTAAGAGTTATGTTGAATAATGGCATTGATTAAGATTTCTCCGTATGCAATGTTACGAAAAGTGTTACTCGTAGAGTCTTTATGCTTCACTAACGTGGGCTTGTTCTGCTTACAGCATTCTGGCTCAGTGAGGAAAGCAATGGCAAATTACCTCATTCCTCATCTTGCCTAGTAAGCCTCATTTGCCTCTCCTAGCACTTCGTAGCTGATGATAGATGGGATGAGGTGCTACCGGCCTTCGGGCTGAATATTTTACGTATAGATCAACTGAACGATTCTCACTTCATCTTTTCCTAATTTGAGGCGTCAAAATACGAGGCAATACGAATTAAATGTAACCTACTTATAATCAATCAAATAAGAACATCTGTAATCGTTCGATGGAAATTTGATGTGTGGTTTATATACGTTTTCGGTTTCATACTTTTAATTGGGATGTCATGGAAATAGCTGTCGATCAAAATTCTACTTAAATATGAATAGTTGAAAATTGTTTTTCATCGAGAGCAGAACTTCCTACATAATTAATTCCCAGCAACGTAATGAGGGAAACTTTTACTTGTCGTTTCCCATGCGACTTCTGCAAAGGAGCATTGCCGCGTACGTATCATCGGAAGCTTTGTTTCGCCAGGAAGTTATCTCAACTTTGAATGTTTGCCATTCATCGTTCATGCCATTTACATTCTTCGTGAAAAATTCCGAAAGCGTCAAAGTGTTGACTAACACAGCTGTTGCCTTATGTCTCATAAGGATTACAGTGCCACTATGTCAACAGATCAATCAACCCATCATATGGGTTAATCATTCCTGCAGACCTTGCTGGGAAAACGAAAGGCTGTTTTCTTTAGTTCCATGTTGTCTAATATTTAGCAAATATATAAATTTAAATAGGCTTCTCGAGTATTATTTATTAAACAGATTTTGCTATTATTCAAGCATCGATGCATTATTCGCAGACATTTTCTATAAAGGCAATGCTAATTCACTTTAAACGATTTGAGAAAAATTTCTTCTTCTTTAAATATTCAACGAATATGTTTTTACATGATACCAAAATGCACGAAAACGGATAGGAACCTTCATCGGAAAGGCATCTGTGAAACCATCACGCTACAGTTTAAAGTTAAATGAGAATCCGGCGAAGAAATAGTTCGAACAAAAACGAAAATGAGGGACAAAAGAGCCGAAAATTGATACAACCCATTTCATTTTCGTATAGCGTGTTAAATAAGAGGGAAAAACCAAATAATTCTAAAGCGATACCTTTCATTCAAGAAAGAAAGCCAACGCCGTATTATACGCTAAAAGACAATCCCCCAATTCTGGAATACAATATACAAAAGGTATGTTTTTCCAGCAAAAGATCAACTGGACATCACTAGTAAGAAGTCCATCAATTAAAATGGATCTGATTTTGGAAAATAGCTCTACGTTGTAGAGGTTTAATATATACATACACTGCAGTTAAGATGATTTGGTATTTTTCAAAATGAGACAATTTGTATTATTACATACGATAGATACGCCGAGTAAAAATTATTCAAGAAAACAAAGGGATTCTTTCGGGTAATGCATGGAATTTTAGATCGATAAACTTCAGTTAAACGTGTCTCTCACATATCGAGGCATGACGGAATAAAAATCAGAGATAACCGCACCATAAATTTCACTCAGCAGTATCCTTTGTCTTTCATCTTTCGGTTTAAGTCATCTGTGGGAAGTTTTTTGTGCCTTGAATTAGTAAACTAACGTTTGATGTCATTCATCGAAAGATAGCACTCCCATCTAGCAACCAGACGAATCTAAACAGTGAAGATCTCTTTCGCATGCGACAAGATTTGGGAGACCTGTTAGAGTCAAGTCAAGTTTACTTCAATCCGCTAAACATTCACCAAATTGAGAAGAAAAAAGAAGGAAAACAAAAATTCGACTAAAAAAGTTGACTTTATGATACGTGATTCGCTCAAAGTTTCAATTAGACGGCCTCATTTGCGTCGATCGACGCCAATCCTCAGTAAACTACAAAAATTCCTTACGTTACCGTTATTCCGCATTATGACATTCATTTATTGATTCAATTTAAGGTATTTCTCCTGACCATGGTCGTGATTTTGGCTAGCATCCCTCAACACCGAATTTTTACCTCTGCTTCCATGAAATAAAACCTCGATGAATAGAACGTGTTTCGATACTCGCTCGTATTCCAGTAATGAATGAAAGCATAAAAAGAAATCGAAACCGCGTCCGTTAGGATCAGCAATGCGGGTACAGTATGACGCCACAACTGCATTTACTCCATTCTTCGCTATGTATTCCGCAAAACTTTGCGCGCTCAGCCAAGATATCTATCTAACGCGATGGATATATTCTACTGCACGACTGTTAGGAAATCCAGAGACAGGATTAACCCCAAGCAATATCGATAAAATGCCTTTACGTAATAACGCGCTTATCATTGTTTTGTAAAAGTAATCGGACGAAAACACAAGATCGAGACACACTGAAAAGCATTAAGACCGAGAACATTATAAACAAAATGAGAGAAAATGCATACGATTATCGTAGCTCCGATAAGTGCTTAAAATCGGTCGATGGACCGATCTAATTACTTCTAAAATCGCTGGTCCTTTACCACGAAATTCTCCGTAACTCCAATCGATCGATATTTCTTTCACGAGATAGCAACAAATAATAAGGCAGCTGACAGAGATCACACGTAACGATCGCTGATAAGCAAAAGGAACCGATAATGAGATCCGAAAGCGCGATGGAAAGTATACGTCGAAGGAGAGGAACGTTTTGCCTGATCTATCTCACAATCTCAAGCAGGAAGGATATCACGAAGAGAGTGATACCTCGGGTAACGAGGATAACTCACGATTTGTATTCTTCAGTCGAAACCTTCGTTAGCCGAAATTCAATATCCTGAAAGATGCCAAATCCTAAAGTACAAACATCGAGCTGTATAGTCACCAGTTCGAAGGCTGATACTCGTACATCCTCATCCCCCTGGCTACAAAGTGTTGTGGAGGGGATAAGGCGACCAAGTAAGATGAGGAGTGAGGCAGTTATACCCTTGCTCTCCCGTATGAGATAGAATGCTACGAGGGGCAAATCGTCCACAAAATTAATATACTACTCATAAAATTCTATTAACAGAGACCTATATAAATTACTTTACTCAGTGATATTCATAACTACGTAGTTTTCATACTAATGGTCATGCAAAAGTCAACGAAAACAAATTTCCTCTATCCTACACCAATGAACAAATAAAAAAATCCTTATTCAGGCAGAATCAACAATACTATAACAATAATATAACTGAGTTATTCTTCTCTCCGGAAGATGGCAACTTAGTTGTCGAAATACGTATCGAGAACAATACTTGCTTACAAGCGCGACCACGGAGAACCCAACCCCCGCTGGTGGGAATTCTTCAACGGTTAGTTTGCACGCAAACAACGGCTATTTGGAGCCTTTATCTGACTTAGATGTCTTACAACAGCCGTGTTCCTTTTCCTCATAGATTAAATACTATTACTGCAAAAATATAACTAAAATCTCTTAAAAATGAGGATTTTGTCTATCTATTTTGTTTACATCATTTCTAGCTTTTCTGTCCAGGTGTACTCGCTTGAAAATCCGTAGAAATATTATCGTCCGTATTCGTAAGCCGAGAACGAAATATGGCAAAAATAATCTTAGCAAGCCAAAATAATTTTTCGGCAGAGATGAGTGGCAATATTAGAAGTTAGTAGGCAGGGTTACTGGAAATGTCACCGTATACAGATAGCTACGAAAGAGTAAATTGAGAAATTCGTGCGGCCGCCGTAAACTTCATTATCTGGGCAATTAATCCAAAGGCTGATTCATTGGGTGATGACGATCGCGGATATTTCATTTTTCAGAGATAACTTCCCCATTGTAAACGAATTGGACGGTTACCGAGGTAATCCACTGTCTTGCTAACGGTGATTCGGAAGTTGAAGCCTCTGGCGAGAGACGGAGAAACGGCGACCAGAAAAGAAAGTTGCCCACGAACTCCTCACGGTCATTAATGCAAGCCGGTCGAGAACACAGGAAGAGACCGTATACATGAAGTCACATGCAGGCAAAAAACGGCAACACGAACTTTCAAGGCTCTCACGCCTATCGATCGAATCTACTCGAAATTCTCTTTTCACACGACGAACACTCTTTGCCGGGGAATAAATTAGCAAGGAATGGATCATTGCTTCCAATAAATAATAATACAGGGGATTGAGGAAAACACTAATTAGAAGTATATAATCTATAGAAGAAGCCTTAACTACGTGGAACTCCATCACTGGGAAAATAAAAGATCGTCGAAGTAGTAAATCTTTAAGTGAGTCGAAAACGGAATATTTCTAATTCTACGACATAAGTTACCAACTTCAAATACAATAAATAAAAATAGTAGAAAACGTGTTTCGTAATAAATAACTACATACGAAATAAACTGGCTGACGAATGCCACTGAGAAGGAATATTTTCCGCAAAACCGGCCACGAGGGCGGGTTCTTGGTTCAAGTCCCAGCTAATCGGATTTTCCTGATTAGGGTACAGTTGTGTGTCCGATTTTCCCGAAAAGGTTGGCGGGAGAGAGTACACCCTTAAAAATCAGCGCCAAAACCAAATTCATACCATCATCATCAACATAAGTCATAAAAATCATCAGTCGACCCCATAAGTGATGGGAATGAGGCTAAAAAGGAAAAAAAATATAATAAAAAATATAATAAAAAAATCAAATATACAGGATGCTGCCTAATATTTTTTGCCAATGAATAAACGCTTTGAAGTTTTGGCAGTGTTTATGGACATTTTATACCTTGGGACCCAATAGAAAATCTCACCTTGTTTGACGAAGGTGTTCCTGCAACTGATTCTCTTCGTTAGCATAGGAACAACTGCACACGAATTTTCAGTAATTCGATATTATTCTTCTCTTTAATTCCCAGGGATATATAAGCAACATTTTCAGAATCACTCTCACTTGATTTACCAGGAGTATATTTCCTAAAGAACTATAATTTTATAAGTGTCGAATAATCTTCCTAAAATAATTTTTAAACTGAATTGAATCTGCAAATACGAGTACCATATGGTTGATTGATATTTCATTCATCGTGACATTTTAACTTCTCAATTTTACAAATATGCGAACATATTTAGTATCTGGCGTAAAGAAATACGGCAATGATACATTACGAATAACATACTTCCAGCTCACCTTACCATAACACTGACCAGCAGGGTCGGACAGAAAATTTACGTGCTATCTTATACACCACCGAGAAAAATCTCTTAATTGAAATGAAAACTAGTCATACTCTTTTACTTGAGTACAGAAAAACACTACGTAAAAGTCGAAACTATTTCATCCTTGAATTCCTCTACCGTGATTGGGATGGGGAAAATGCATTAGAAAAGATATAACATCATCATGTACATCCCCTTATTATATATACATTACTAATTAAATAGACTGCCGCATTGAATACCACTTTACGGAGAAGAACTCAGATATATGAATTAATGAAAGTTGAACTGAACGATGAAAAGAATAAGAAACACTTTTACACGTTACCACAGGATAAATTTACGTGCTATCTGTTTATCCTGTGGTAACGTGTAAAAGTGTTTCTTATTCTTTTCATCATGAATAGCTACCACAAAGTTGAGGCCGAAGTAGTGGATTTTGTTGAACTGAACGTTTCGGAAAAGAACCACCCGAAGACGAATGCCAGATGTTAAATTATTTAGTAATTCTGCTAATTAAAATTACATACGGCCCACTTTCATGATAATGGGACCACTCCCTCATCTGAGAAAAATGTAAATTTTTACGTCATCTAAAGCTGACAACATGCAGGTAATACAGAAATGCAAAACAAATTTATTGCATCTAGTTGCCCTAATTCTGTGGTATATCATTAACGAGACACTTACTTATATTAATACTTTGGGTTAGAACCCCGTTTTCTTTTTCCACGCTACAATTCGTTGAAATATAGAAGGGTAAATAACAGAGACAAGCATCCCACCTTAAGATGTCCAGAATACATATATAATTTTAGAACAGTATTGATATCTTAAACTGTAATCTCGTAAAATAATTCATTAGAAGGTAATAATTGATTAGAAGGTAATAATTGATTAGAAGATCCATAAATTTACTGCCTGTCTTCGCATTAACTAAAAAGTGACAAAAGTAAAACAAAATAGCGGGAAATGTGTGGGCCTTCTAATGAATTATTTACGAGATTACGATTTAAGATATCAATACTAGTCTAAAATTATTACACCTCAAGATATTGATGAACGACAGAACGACAAGAAGAAACACGCACCAAAAACAGAAAATATACTAGATAAAATTAATTAAAATGCAAATGAAGCCTTCTGAAAAACTGGGATCTTAACGTGAAATAACTACTATTTAAGTTAAATATGTCTCATTTTTAATCATATATCTTCCTTAACTTAAAAATAAAATAAATTTTGCGTGATTGACTTCATTTTGCTGCCAACTTCAAGCATAAACTTTAATCTTAAAATTAGCGCCTGGAAGTCTTTAGGAGAAGAATTTACGACCATGGCAATGAAAGACACGTAAGAAATGGAAAATGCTTCTCGATATTCCTATTGTTTAAAGTTCCTCCTTCGAAGCGCTTGATACCCATTGCAGCAACGGAAACGCAGGTGTTTCCCCACTCTGGGGGGTTGTTTTCAAGAAACATGCGTTCTGCGAAATTCTCTTCGGTAAGCAACGTCTTCGTCGCGAGCCTTTATCCTCAGAAGTGTGAAAAAATTGCGAAAGAGCAAAAACAACGGTTCATCGCAAACTGTAAACAGTCGAACATCGAACATAAAGCAGACACGATATGAAGAGAGATCGCACACTGTTTTCCTTTACTCATAAAGGAGAAAACTAAAAGGAAACCAATAAGTTGATGATAAAATGCTCCTTGCGTCAACTGAGTTCCGAGAACCGCACGTGGAACGTAACATTAAGTCAATTACACAAATGATAAAGCAAACTGTTGACAGATTTTATGAAAATTCACCGAATGCTTCGTATCAAAGTTTCGCAGACGTGAGGAGCTACGATTACAAGCATAAATCTCCGAATTTACAGTCTAGTTTAGAAAAAAATAGTTTGGAACTCATACATTTTTTAATATCTTATATTTAAATACCTTTTTGTTTAATTCATACTATTTGATTATCAATCATATCATTTCTCGTCGGTGTTTCAATTGATAATCTAAGAAATTTATGTTATAAGACGATTTTCAATGAATTAGAATTCTTTATAATCAATTTTAACTTATTTAAAAAGGTCATATACAGTATTCGAAGCTCTCAAATGGGAGTAAAGTTGACTTATTGGCAGGGGTATAACAATGAAAAAATTTTACTTAACTAATAAAACTTCGGAGGATTAAATTTCAAGTTGAGATTCTCATTTATTCTAAATAATCTCCTGGTTTTTTCTCGGTCTCACTCAAGATTAAAATGAGTTTGCGTGAGCGCAAATGTGCAATTCTCGTTGGGCAATTTGTAACGGAAAGTTTCTCTTTTTTCATGGAACATTTTTCTTTCTGTGAGATCATGTTTAATGGCTAAAAAAATAAGGAAAGTTCAGCAATCTCAATGTGGTGGATCATTACGTCAATTAATTGTTACATGAAGGTTATGATTCAAGCGAGACTCAATAATTAACTCTGTACAGCTTACACTGCTTACAGATGTGGCAATGCTGGTTTATTGAGTGAAACTAATTTTCATATTGCAAAAATGACACAGTAAGCAGTTCTTATGAGCCCAAAAACAAATTAAAAGTAGATTTAATCAATCCCGCCTGAACCTTTCAACCGGAAAGAAACTGGAAAAGAGTGGCCGTCGATTTTGGACGAGCGCCCAGTGAGGATAGCGCTTCTGCATTAATTCCGTGCTAAATGAAAACAAAAACAAGCGATGAAAAGAACCAGCACTGATGCAGAAAATGGTGGGGGTGCACAGCAGCTGTGAAACTAGCGGTACCTGTCATCCCCTTTATAATGGTGATCTGCGCTACACATGAACAGGATAGTCAATAAATTTGAACAAGAAAACTCAAATATTATCCATTAACTCCCGCGATAACTTCCGACGCTGAGAGAACGAAGGAAAGGGAGCAAGCTGTCGTCGGACCCTATTTTGGTCAAGCATAATTTTAGTCATTTAATTATACTGCGGGACCTCGCTGATATTGGGTTTCACGCAGTCTTTTCTTCTAAAGTCTTCGCACGGACGAAAAGAAGCTTACATTCAATACATCGGAAATACACAGGGAAAAAATCTATCGCGGCATAGCATAAAGGACAGCGACCAATGGGTTGAGTGCGGGGCAGGGTGCTGTGTACGTGGGTGTCCCGTATCAAAAAAGCTCCTTTATCTCGCAAAAAAGGATGTGTATGCTTTCGTAGCAATCGTGTTCGACACAAAAGAGAAGGATAAAAACTTCTGAACACAGCTAGGTTGAGTGAAGAAACCGAAGTGAGGGTGAACAAAAAATATACAATGCAATGTGCGACGTGATAGACGAGAATAATTCCCAAGGATCGTCTTTACCTTCTAAATTAATTATAGGGGCAAATAAGCTAGAGGACATTCACCCACAGAACACAACAACTGAAGCCTGCCTCTCCAAGGAACAGTCGATAAACAAGGAGCCATAGAAAAACAGAAGTTTCTCTGATAAACATTTAAGAATCGGGAAACTGCACCACCTGTAAACCTTTTAGTTATAATATAGTTGGCGGCAAAGAATTTCGTTTCAACCACATAAATAAGAAATGTTTATGGTTCACGGTATAAATGTCATTAAACCTCTTCAATACCGTGTATTCATGTCTTTGGTTTAAAGATTACCAATTCCAAAACCAGAGCAAATCGGGATGATAAAAAACTAAGTGTAATAGTCCATCGAGGTAAGTTTATCAGTGCACAATTTTTCCTCGTTTGCGTGGGAAATGGGCGATCTTGAACTGCACAAATTCAAATGTAGAAACCTTCCTTGTGCTCCTATCTAGCTCTATTTTGTTCTGAAACTTACCGAACGTAGACAATTATGAAGTGATTAATAACTACCACCACCTCCAATTTCCGCTATGAAAGTAGAAAGGAAACATTGTCTTTCTGAAATGATTTTACTATCAGAATAGATTTCAAGGACGAGCAAAATCAGAAAAATCTAGAGAATAATGGCAAGGCAAATAAGAATACGAACAGACGGATCTGGATAATAGCTATGAAATGGAAAAGCACCGGTTGCTTTTATGGGCATCACTTTCAACGATGCGAATGCGTTCAACTCAAGATAATGGCACTTTCACTGTGACGGGGAAATGACAAGACAGTGTTCAAGCCACAACAATACAATCACATCAACAAATTCTTTGCATGAAATTATGGCTAAATCGCGAACACCGCAATTATTTAAGAGTAAACAGTGATGTATTTTAAGAAGTGGGGAATCTATTAAGATCAAAACACATACACTTAATGAAGCCAACCGAAAATATCATATTATGAAACACAAGCAATATTTCATTTGATGCACTGAAACTGAGGTAGATACCGGTGGACATTATAATAAAGGGCGATCAATCGCATACGACCGAAATGATACGAAATAAGGTAAGATTTTTGAAGAGGCTTATTTAAATATACAAGCAGGAAGAAGTAAAATTAGAATACCTCAAGTGGCAGCTCTATCGGAGATCCCATATAATCCGAATGAGTGGTAAGCTCCTTCGCAGCCTCACATTCCATTGCGCTTTAGGTTCTGGTTCGCAATGAAATGTTTCACCTCCCGTCTTCTGCGAGCCCTAGACGAATGCTTGACGATCAGCTGATTGAGTTAAAATGACGCACTTCCTTCCATATGTGGACAGAGCTGCCATCTTTGGAAAGGCAGTGATAATAGATACCTCTTCTATTCTTGCGCATGGTCAGAAGCGCAAATGAATATTGTTTTAACGAGAACAGGGATGGCAATAACAAATCTAGAACTTAACATTTTCCTCTCTTAATTACCAAAAAATTAAACTATACATTCAACACCAGTAAGATGGATACAAGTCATGGCACAAACTTAATTTACGTTCATTCCAGCGTTTTTGAGTTTCCTAATTTTTTTAAATGCAGAAGCATATCTTTTGAAGGTTACGTTAAATATGTAATATTCCAAATTATAAACGGTGGCTGCTAGAACCTTTTAATCATTTTCAAACGCTTAAAGCTTCTCTTATTTTGATATACAATTTTTAGTTGTTGACATGCAGCGTATCGTTTTCTTCGCAGTAGAAAATAAATAAATTTTCAATTAGAACAACTCTCCTAANTACCTCTTCTATTCTTGCGCATGGTCAGAAGCGCAAATGAATATTGTTTTAACGAGAACAGGGATGGCAATAACAAATCTAGAACTTAACATTTTCCTCTCTTAATTACCAAAAAATTAAACTATACATTCAACACCAGTAAGATGGATACAAGTCATGGCACAAACTTAATTTACGTTCATTCCAGCGTTTTTGAGTTTCCTAATTTTTTTAAATGCAGAAGCATATCTTTTGAAGGTTACGTTAAATATGTAATATTCCAAATTATAAACGGTGGCTGCTAGAACCTTTTAATCATTTTCAAACGCTTAAAGCTTCTCTTATTTTGATATACAATTTTTAGTTGTTGACATGCAGCGTATCGTTTTCTTCGCAGTAGAAAATAAATAAATTTTCAATTAGAACAACTCTCCTAAAGTATGAAATAATTTTAACTGACAGAGATAAATCTATGTTCAAAGAGACCCATTGTTATTTTAGATAAAAATACGATCTAGCTTCTTACGTGAAAGAAGCAATCATTCTAATATCGAAATAAAATAAATCACGGTGAACTTTAGAAAAATTTTGAGATGCTTTCAAATTTTAACTCTGGTTTACTGTAAGGTACGTTTTCATTTTTAGATAAATTTGAACCATGCAACACCATGCAGGAGGAAGAAGTACAGTATCAAGCAACTGCGGCGCTGACATCATACCAGTATTTCGTACTTCTTATGTTATTTCCCACATGGTTTCGAAGTTAGGTGTGGGGATTCAAGTTCGAAAGTAAATAATAACGCGATGGGGACTTGTAAGGTTCATAACGTGAGGTTTTATAATTTAGAGCCACAGGCTATTAACTGTATGGCCTATGATAAAGACAGAAGAAAGTTGGCTCTCTCTCGGTAAGCTTTTTGTCAAATTTTCTTACCGGTTTGTATGTAAACATTCAAGAAAGATAATTTCATTCTTGTTGTCATAATATTTTTATACGTTTATTCAACGCAAAGCGTAGAGAAGGTAAATCATATTGTAGGACATCTTACAATTTTCTTTGTAGAGCGGACAACTCGGTAGAAGTCTGGGATGTTACATTTACCCCACATATAGAATCAACCATACCAGGGCATCCTGAGGTATCTGTGGAATCACTTGTGTGGTGTAATGGTAGTTTATTCGGAGCTGGTTTACAAGGTTTAGTTAACGAATTTGATTTGAAGAATCTTTCAATTAAGGTAAAGTAAAATACTTAGCAACTGAAGTTGTTTCTTTAGTAAATTGTCCAATCATTGCTAACGGTCCTTAACTCCGCTATTCTTTATCTGGTAGTCTTCACATCCAGTGACTGCTGGCGCATGTTGGTGCATAGATGTTGACAGAAACACAACTCGAATTGCCGTGAGTATTTTAAGAAGTGTGCACCGTAATTACTAAACGATTAAGTCTTGCTTATCTTGAGAAACACAACAATACATGTCAAACTTAACCAAAATCTTTTTAAACCTTTTAGATTGTTATGAAAGTCTTACAACTTATCATTAATATTATTCATTCTTATTTTTTAGGCTGGAACAGAAGAAGGTTATATAAACATTCTTGCTCTGACAGAGGATGGTCTGAATTTAGAGAAGCTTTTGGACAAGCAAGAGGGTAAGTAGATGTATCACATGCTGTACTTTAACTTATTGAAAACAGACTTTCTAAGACTTATGACAACCTTACAATATTCTATATTTGCTATCTAAGTTGTTTTTGTGCTACTTTACTGTCATAGTTGCCACAATACTTTGACTACTATTAGCGGCTGCTTAACCTATCTATAAGCAGATTCATGTTTTTCATTATACTTACCATTGTAATGAGTTTTCATGATAATAAGGGCTTAATGACTGTGCTAAAATATGCAAAATGTTGAGCTGTGGGTAAATTTGAAGAATAATTCATAATGATTCAATTTAGATTGTAGTGGTAATGAATGCTGTATTTAGCAAGTAAATTAATAGTCTCAAACTTGACGTAGAGAAATGTAATTAAACTGATTAAACTGCCAATAGATTGTTTAAACCGTTACATGCTGAATACTTTTGAAATTTCCTCATAATTAATGTTAACGTGAAAATTATTCCCTTTTGGTAAATAAAGTAATTCACTTCAGCACATCATCATTCACATCATTGACTTAAGGGTCAATGCTTTATAATAGTGTATGTCGATATTACACATTGCTATTATATACTGAGGCTGTCTTAAATCCCATGTGGCAGTTTTCATATAGATTCGTCAATTGGAATTATTAAATAGACGAGAACTCAGATTGTGAGAGTATTGGTTATGAACATTGAGTTTGCAGCACCAAAAGTAAAGTGACGCAGTTCACATTTTTTATTTAAATTTATTAAATGTTTTGTCAAAATTTCTAAAATAACCTTCCAAACCCATCAAACAGTTCAATGAATGAATAAAGGGTAAAAGTTAATGTATAATCGTGTGAGTGATAATGGAAATGTTTAATTATAGCATTACATCAACCTGTGACTTCTAATTTAGAAAATACAGCGATAATTAATTTAATGAAAATAAATAATAAGTTATGAATAATCAAATGTAAAATCAAATTAGTGCTTAATGAAAGGAATAAAACATACTGAAAGTCATTACCTTAGTTTAAAAAAAGAATTGTGCCTTGTGAAAATTACATTTACTTTTCAAAAGTTGCTTTAAATTTCAGTGGAATAGTTGTTTCTTAAGAGTTAGAAATTGTGAATGAAGAAGATATTTCTGGATTTTAACTGCAAACAGTTTATAAGTGCAATTTTTTAGTCAATACGCAAGATTGATATGTTTAAAATATATTATATTATGGCAAATTCTGCTTTGTGATAAATACCAAATTAATGATTTTAAGTAAGAATTTGTTTATTTGACGAAGAAAGAGATTTCTGCTAAGATTGGCCTTATATGCTAACTATAAACAGAATTTTGAGTACTTTAAATTGCTTTATTTATCTTGGAGGTATCTAATCATTCCTTTGAATTCTATTTTGAGATTTTATAAATTGTCTTTGAGTATTGCGTGAATTGTAACCTTTGAATCATTAAACATAAGACCCTAGGAATTAATTTAATAGATTTTGCTCCAGCTATGAGCATGGAAAAATTATATCAAATTTTTTTTTTCATTTAGGTCGCATTCTTTCATTGGCGTGGGATTCTTCAGGAAAGTTTATTGCTAGTGGTTCTATTGGAGCAGTTCGAGTGTGGAGTGTAGAAACAGGTCATGCTCTTCATCGGATGACGACAGGGAAACAAACCAATGTCCTGGATACCTTGGTCTGGTGTGTGGCATTCGCTGAAGATTTGACTGTAATATCTGGCGATTCAAGGTATTTTGCATTCTTTTGTGGAAAGAAACTTAATTTCAAGTACTTGCAAAGTTTTATTTTCTCTCTCTCTTGATAGTTGTTGTTGATTTCTAAAAATATATTAGGGCCTTAATGTGATTATTGATTAGCATTGTGGGAATAACAAAATAAATAAAGCCATTTATTGTCTTGAAAAATGTATCTTAATTCATTCTGCATCACCACTTTGACCAACTCACTGAAATGTTTAAATTCTAGTAGCAGAGATGTGCTGGCAAATAGGGTGGTTCATTATAATTAAGTGGTTCTTATGATATAGCATGTCTTTCCTGGAAATAGTTTAGGAAGCTAAGCAATTCTTATCAAGAGCATTTATAACATTTCCCAAATTATAAATATAATAGTTTTTATTGTCTTAAATGGTATGCTATCAAGTATAAGATATTGCAAATAGTAATCAAAATTTCAAAGTAAGGATTATTGAGCAATACCTCTCAATTTCAGAATTTATCTTTGTTTGGAGAGCTTTAATCTTGTTAATATATGATTGAAATAATTTTCAAGGAGAAGTAATTTCAAGTTATTTAATTAATGAGATTCTGCGTGTTATTGAAATTTTTTATCAAATAAGATGTTTTGCTCTGCAGAATTGGGTACAAGTTTAATTTTCAAACGTTATACTACTCTGTTAATTTTATCATTTGCATGGATTCTTATTTAACCTTTCTTTGATATATTTTACAGAGGAAAATTGACCTTTTGGGATGGAAAATTAGGCTGCTGCATAAAGTCTTACCAAAGTCATAAGGCTGACATTTTGACATTATGTCTCTCAGAAGATGGCAAATCAGTTTACTGTGCAGGTGAATTATTTATGTATATTTTACTATCTTCCATCATCAGTCCTGATTAGAAATGTTGTCATTAGTTCCTGCAAGAATACCTTTTCATTGGTTCTGTCCATTTTACCTAATGGTTAATCAGTTGTAATTTAGTAGAATTATGTTGGATCATAATTAAGTAAAACATAATTAGGCTTTTGTATCTGAAGTAGGAAAATGTAAAAATAAATCTGAAAAATTATAAACTATATACTTGGCACATTATACTTGAATTATATACACTGAACGTTAAAAAAATTATGATAGTGCATGATATACCTAGGAAATTGGTCTCACAACGGCAATGAAAACTATTGTTATACCTCTGAATTTTTTTCAAATGTGATGTTTATTTCCTTGTCGATTAATCCAGAGAAAGGTATTTTCAGCATGAAGTTCTTTATGATTTCTGTAAAAATACCTTTGCCTTTTTAAAGAGCATATCATTCTGCAATTATCATAACTACATGAAATATTTGTAACGTATATAATCTAATTAGTGTTTTATGTGGACAGTCATGAAAGCAATGACATTTTAGGGATGTGTAGACCCTCATTGTTTACCAGAAAATCAGAATTTCTTTTATGAAGAAGTTGTAAATTGACTAAAGTTTAGTTATTGAATACAATAGTTTTTGAGGAAAAGGTCATGTTGGCAATTTCTGGATACTGGTAATCTGCTAAGTAAAGGAACAATTTTATGATGAAGACACATTTATGTTTATCAGTGGTTTTGTTCTAACAACAGTATATAATTTAAGCTTTATGCTATTGCATTATGTCTCTAATTCACTCTGGTGTGCCTTATTTATCTTGTAGGTGTTGATCCTCTTATCACAAACTTTGAGAAAATAAAAATGCAGTCTGGTTTTAAAGATGATGTTTTGGGAGAAAGGAATGATACCATTACAACCTGGGTGAGGTCCTTCCAAAGGAGGCTTCATGATCATGATGTGAGGTCATTAGTTTCAGGAAAAGGAAATCAGCTGTTCTCTGGAGGTATTTATTGTGTATTAACTCATCTCATTTAGGGTGTATTATCTCATTTTTTAGTATGAGTAGAATTTGCTTACCTTTAGACAGTTAAGTTTTATGCCAACCAGCCATGTGGTAATGTAGTTAGTTAGTTAGTGCAACCTCAAGGTCTCATGTTTATTGGTGTGAACTTGATGGAAGTGATTAGAATAGACTGTTAAACATACACTAACAACCATGATTTCTACTACATGTAACATAGGTTTTTCAAGTAAAATTCTTCATGTTTTCTCTAATATGTATGTGAATTTTGTTAAGATGCTAAGAAGTTATTAATATCAATCTCTTATAAATAAATACCATTATCTGCCTGATATGAAGTAATTTAAATTTTTGAAATTGGTATTAGAATATAAAATTCAGCCTCAACTTTATGCAGATCTCTATTGCAAAGGATAAAAAAAGAACACATAACTTTAATATAATATCAATATCATAATATTGTTGTTAAGTTATAAATGTTCTTTTTTCATTATTCTTTATGAAACTGGCATTATAGTAATGCTCACTGTGCAAATTTTACACTCAATTTTTAAGCATTATAATGCATCATCTATATTGTTATTTACCTGAGAATTTGTAATTAAAAGTTTATTTTACATTTTAAAGTATTACCATAGAGTAATCTTACTCTATGGTATCATCTTGTTGTGTTCAAACTTATTGAATTTTTATTAAAATTGATTAAAACCTATATCAATCAAAAGTGGTGAGAATGTACTTACAAAGAAAAGTAATGTTTCAGATATTTCTGCTTAATCATCTCATTTCCACAAAATGGCCCTTTATTGACTTAAAAGAGATATGAGAAACAGGAATTATTCACCACAGAATTATATCTATACTCTCTAAAAATACTTATTTTTTCTATCCTTTTCCTATTGCTTCCTACTGTCTTACTTGTATCTACTTAACCGTATCCAAAATCTCAGCCCACTAAAGATTTTCTCAGAAACTTTCTTTTAGGGAAGCCTCTCTTTTAATTTAAAATTTGAAATGTATATGGTCGTCTCCTCCTTATGTATTTTTTTAAGCATATTTCCACAATCAACTTCTGTATTTTACTTATTGATGTAAAAAAATTTTACCAAGTGTTTGAAAATTGTGTATTTTAATATTTCATATTTGGTATTTCAAACGTTTTTTGTTAAAATTTGTTTAAACTATCACTTTCTTGATTATGTTTGCATTACTACTTGCTATTTTCAGATTTTTATCATCTTTTATAGAATATTTTCTTGATCTTTCTTTATTTTTGGTATGGAAAACTTAAAAATTTAAAAAGAAAGTTGAAAAGAAAATTAACTTAGTGAAGATGCCAAATTTGCAGATACTGCTGTGACACTTCTGTCAACTGTCTCTTTTCTTCCTTTATAATTGTTGTTTATTTTGCACCTAATCAGTTTTTGTACTAGCACCATCCCTGTACTTCTAAAATGTAGATTGTAATTTATTGGTGTCTTTTTTACTTAAGTAATTGTAGCAATTGTTTTTGAGAGATTGATTTGAAAGTAAAAGGAGTACATTTTTTCATACTTGTCATTTTGAACATTCAGTCAGGGTACTAAGGAATGATCTCAGATTTGATGTGTTTAAATATTGATGTGATGAATCTCAGAAAGAAATTCTTTTTGTACTTTGCAGGCATTGATGGCTACTTAGGTATTAGTAGCTATCCACCTAAAATGTTGACCAAGTATCCACCAGTACCTCAGGTTAGTTTGATTAAATATTTTTAATATTCATATTATTTGAAGATGCAAATAATTTTCCTCCATAAAGTGCTCTTCCTTTGTGTAATATATCTTCACCTGACATGCTTAGTTTAGAGAAAACCTCTACTATTTTTCTGAATTAAAATATTAGTACAGCTAGGTCTCGATCATCCAGGCTAATGATTTAAACAGGTGGATTATCCAAACTTTCAATTTTATTTCTTACATTGTTCACTTTTCTTTGCATTCATAATTTTTGTAAATAATCAATTTATTATTGCTATTTGCACACAAAGTCTGTCATTTTCAATTATTCAATGGACTCATGAAGAGTTTTCTGCACCTAATGGTGAATCATTTTAGCAGTGATTATATCATTCAATTGCATTATACTAAGAAAAGATCTTGTGTAAGTCCTGCTTGTATTATAATGAAAAATTTCTTATGATTTTTCTTAAGTTTTTCAAAAAGAGTGCAGAAAATATCAACAGAGTAAAAAGGCAAACATTTTGCTGTTTCATGGTGTATACTATGTGAAGACCTCTTGGGTTTTTCACCAGGTCAGTTGGTCCTTTGCCAACATTTCGATGGCTGACTCTGCCATTGAAATGTTGGCAATGATTTAACTGACCAAGTAGAAAACTAGAGAGGACTTCATCCATAAAAATTCATGCATTGTTCATCCGCTAACCAGAAAATTGAGATATACCTATATTTTTATAGTCATGAATGTTTCATACTTAAATACCCTTCTAGTTACACATAGCTAATCTACAAATAAACCATGACAAATGATAGATATTTTTTATATAATGTGGATTTTGTTCTTAGGAATGAGTATGATTAAATTGTCATATGCATCCTCTTCTGTGAGGGTAAGAAAGATTTACTACTAAGAATAATGGTCAACAGTTAAATTTATAATTCATCCACAGGTTAGACTTAATAAATCTGTAATTAATTAGCATTGCTGTGTTGTAGAACAGTCACAAGACATGACATTCAAACATACAAATGCCAAAGAAGAATGATTTACTTTGCACATCAATTTCTGCTCTTGATTTAGATGCTTTTTATAATTAAACACAGAAATGGTAGTTTAGAATATCATGTAGAATTTTATGTTAAAAGTTTTCATCAGTGAGGTATTTAATGGAACTGATATATGAGACTATATCATTATTCTCTTTAGAATAATGGAGTAGGAGATTAATGTGATTTCACCATTAATCAATGTTGGAATGTAAAAGAAATTTCATCATCAAATTTGCTGTTGATGAGAGAATTAAGAATACGTCCTCTAGATTCATCTGCACATACCAACAAAAATGCTATAATAATTTTTGCAAGAGCTTGAATTTATTGCTCTATGTAAAAAACAAAACTAGCATTATTCTATCATTACTGTCATTATGTTGATACATAGTCGACGGAATTAAACCCTCAATTATAATCCATTGATAATTATAACATATA